>JAJMIV010000549.1:0-10394 GCA_030563445.1 Metschnikowia gruessii
GCCGCACTGAGTAGTGTAGTGGGAGACCATATGCGAAATTGCGGTGCTGTAATCTAAAAAAGTTTTTTAATTTTTGTTGTTTTGTTGAAGTTGGGAGGAATGTATTTTTTTTCTCGTGTCGTGATGAGCACCGTGGAGTGGTGTAGCGGGTGCGAAAACGGCCTGCATTTTGCGAAATCCGAATTCGCGAGTTTCCAAGATCTGGCGGGGTACCCTTGCTTCAGGCAAATATTGGTTTACTATTGCGTTATTGTAGGTCACTGAAATGGGGACACTAAAACGGGAAGATAAAATTTTTGTGGTAATTATCCTCAAAACCGCCACAGAAGCTATATTTAGTATTTACAGAAGGGTGGTTCACACAGATGGGAACCAAACCATGTTGATGTATGTTATGCCACTGTTTTGTCAATAGCCATGGGTTTGAATATCATTTACACTTTTATTAGTTGTTTTTAAATGTAAATATGGGTTATGAGTATGTAAAAGGGTTCACAAACACAAACTGATATGCTCTTTATTCGAGACGATGAATCATTGACTACTTTTAGTGGCTGCGAAATTATCCTCGGTGATACATTGATCTCACCACAATGTCCGTTTGAAAGTACCAAAAGAAGCGTTTAAAATTAATTACTAACAGTTAAAAAAAATCGACAGCCCCAATTAAAGAACTCTACACTACTAATAACACAATAACTTCAACACTAAGAATGTCCGGTCTTTGTCCACACGCGTCGTGCCCGGACCGGGCGTGGTCCGCCGCGGACCAAGTGCGTCAATTCGCCGCGTGCAAGAGAACCCCGGCCGGACCATCGAACCACAGTCTCGGACCAATCGAAACATCAACACAGATCTACCAAAAACCATCTAAAAACACCCAAACCACTGAAATATGAACAAGAAAGATACTTTCTATTTCTGGTACTTCGTGCTCCACATCCCGATCACGGTGTTGATCGATTCGTGCCTTGTCATTCCCAGAGAGTACAGGCACTGGGTGCAGGCCAGCTTGGTTGATTTCCATGTCCAACAGAATAAGGATTTCCTTTTACAGAACCCTCCGCTCTGGCTCCAGGTGTTTGGAGCATTCGAGCTCTTTTTCCAGCTCCCGGTGTTCTTTGTGGCGGCATATAAACTCTATGTTGGGCGCAAAAACATCCATGTGATCATGGCTCTTTATGGGTTCAATGCGTCCTTTACTACGGCAGTGTGTTTGAGTTATGTGGTGCAAACAGCACATGTCCATGGGCTTTCCACCACGGAAAAGTGGAGTTTATTTGCGTTATACGTGCCGTACTTACTAATTCCTGCATTCATGATGGTGGACTCTGGTTCTAGGCTTATTCTGTGGGTGGATCGTCTTCAAAAGGTAGAAGTTCAGAAGGAGAAGGAAAGAACGGAAAAGAGCCCCAAGAGCGGCAAAGGCTCCAAAAGGGGGTTTCAAGTGATGTCCAAAGGCACCCCTAAAACCGTGATGGTGCGTTAATCTACAAATCAAATCAACCCAAAAAGCACACCACTTAATTTCAGTTTCAGTTAGTTCAACTTTCATTACTTTGAGTTACTTCAGTTAGTTCAACTTTCATTATTTTGAGTTATTTTGAGTTAATTTGAGTTAATTTGAGTTACTTTCAGTTACTTTCAGTTAGCCCAACTTTCAGTCAGTTCAACTTTCAGTCAGTTCAACTTTCAGTCAGTTCAACTTTCATTACTCCAACTTTCATTAGTTCAACTTTCATTACTCCAACTTTCAAGGCACCCTAGGATACACTAAGATATTCCTAAGACACATCCAAGATACCCTAAGACACCCTAAGATACCTAAACCTAAGATACACTAAGATCTTCAACTTTCATTACTTTCTCATTCTACCCGTGTATTATGGCATATATAGCAAAAACAGGGCCAGACCCGACCATAGGACACTGCAACTAGTTTACTCGTACTTGGCAAGCAACTTGTCCACCAACTCGATGTACTTGGTCTCGGCGTCGGCTTGCGAGGTGCCCTTCAAGTCCTCCCATGCTTGCCACTTGTACTTACCCTTCAAGTCAAAAACACCAGGCTTGGAGGTCGTGTTGTCACCAACAGTGGCTTGTTTGTACAATCCGTACAAGCTCAACAACTCATCGTCGGAAGGGCGTTTGGTCAAGGCGTTGACGGCGTTAGCCTGTTTGTGTTAGTGAGTTGATTTGAGAAAGTGCCAATTTTGGGCGCCAATTTTGGGCGGAAGCTTGGTGCACTTGAGTGAATGCAAAAAAAAAAACATCAATACAGTTAAAATAACGAAACCCACACAATTGGGGGGTACGCTAGTTACTGTATCACATTCTTCAGTTTGTATAACATACTTTAGTAGTAAATTCGGAGGAAACCATTTTGGAGAATAATGTGGTTGAAGAATGGAGAAAAATGTTGGCCATTAAATGGTGCCGTTGCGTTGTTGGGTCACGTGGGCGGCAAACCGCGACAGTGCGGGGGCCACCACCAAGACGATTTTCTCGCCGGAGACTATGGCGCCGTGAGATCTGGCATAAAGAAAGTGGAGGAATAAAGTTGTGAATGGAAATTATTGTTCAGAATAGTGTATTAAATGGATGTGAAACAGGTTTGAAACAGAGATGAAGCGGGTGTGAAACAATTTTTAAACAATTTTTAACAATTTCCAAATAAATGACCGACTACATTGTATAAGCTAAGGGTGTACCTGGTTGCGGCCTTTGTCCCCCAGTCAGTGTTAGTGGTCGCGGTGACCTAGTGAACTAGTATTAAATATATTACTCATCATACATAAACATAACAATTCATTATATAGTAAGAATAAAAAGGATGTCTATGTTTTCACTAGCAACGGACTGTGAGGATATGGGAATCTTTTGAAATTATATATGCAATATGTCATGTAATTGTGGCAATACATCTGTTGTAGCAATATGAATCCGGCATTCTACGCAATCACTCCTTTTTGATATTTTTGATGTTTTTCGGACATGATTTGATGACCGTCATGACAAAAATTTTTTCGAATGAAGCTTTATGTGAAGGATTCATCTTCTTTGTCTGAAATTGGCCAAGATCACTTCAGCTCTGTCCAATAATCACGTTTATTTACATCACTTTAAGAAATGCCGGTTCGATTTAACAGTGACTTTCTGACTTTGTGGAGACTTTGTGGATTTTTATTAGAAGGTTAAGCCCAATAATCACGCGCTTTAGTAGTACTGATTGTGATATTTAACTTATTGATACTTACTCCCAGAAAAAAGTTCTAGAGGTGAAAATGAATAACCAGGATGATTGATCAGAATATCGGGTAATGACTATAACAGTGACATATTCCCGTAGTTTCTATATAGGAATCCAACTGAGGAAGTATAGACAGTTCTAGTGAAGAAGATAGTTTATTGCATGATAGTTAAACTCGCAATGTGAGGCGAGTCCTGGTTGCTATAAACGAAACGCTCAATTAAATCGATTAAGGTTCAGACTTTTCAGCGTTGTCGACCTGAAGGGAATATTCATCATAATCTTTTCATATCCTCCACCTACAAGTACAACATTGAAAGTGAGCACAACAGGAGGTTCACAAAATTAGAATAAAGAATGTTTTCTGTCAATATTAATTCATGTGGAGTTGACTGCACTTTTAGTGGATAAACTTGGGCGTGATGTAGTTTCTCATTATTGATTGATCAGACGTGAAGAAGGAGTAATTCTTCGATACTTATATTCGAGATATTGCTAATGAAGGTGTTTTTTTGAAGAAAATTCTCTGTTGAGTGATTATTCAGTCATCCTTTATTCTCCCAACTAGTTACATCACTAATTGAGGGCAAGAGGTGATGCTTGATGACCTTTGAATTGGGACAAGTGACAGTCAAATTTAACCTCGATTAATAAAGATGCTGATAATCAACCAAAAGGCAAGTTTCTGAAACAAAAACGAGGAGAGATTACACAATAGGTGGTTCATTGTGGAACAACAAAGTACGGAAATTGGGGTTTTTATGATATCACCGATAAGACAGAGTCTAGTGTGGCGGAGGCAGAGGCAGAAGAGGTCAAAGACAAGGACCTAAAGATCCAGAGAGTCTATACTAAGAGAATACCAGCAGATGGCAACCCATACGTTTTTGGATACTATGATCAGTTACTAATTTCTGACAGTAACATTTAATGGAGTAAGACATGTGGGAAGGCCTTTTTAGAAAATACATACTTCCCCGTGTGTGCTTGAATCGCGCTAATAACATTTGGTAAGTGCCTCCACCCAACAAATCAGTGGCAGTGGCCTTTCGAAATAACTGTTTCACAATTGCTAAAAGAAAATAATACATAATTAAGTGTCCATAAAAAACATTATAAATACTGGGCCTGAGCGTTTAGTGGAAAACACAAACACCACTGCTCTCAGCATTGAAACTACTTTTCTTCCACTTCCGCGGAGCCTATTGTTCGAACTAGGAAAAGGTGTCAAGCAACAAAGCCGCGTGTACACATGACCCAAAATATTCTCAACAATACTGGAAATTGGTAAATACTGGAAATTGGTAAATACTGGAGATATGTATAACAACTGAAGATACGTTTAGCTAACTGATATTTTCAACAAACTGATATGTTCAACAAACGCGAAACTCAGATTTCATAACCCTGTAAAAATGTGTAATGCATTGCAGGGTACATGTTTATTGCTCTATCGATTCGATCCTAACTGGGGTATGTGGTAGATTCACGTTCCGCGGAAAGTCATTTAAGCTATGCTGCTTTTCTCCACTCTGCTCCTTTTTCCTTGCCAACTATTTTATTTTATTTTATTTATCAACTACTATTATCTTAAAATTCCCAAACTTTAAAAAAAAACCTACCCCATTTCAAAAAAAACCGAGGAATCATCGCTGACATATACCCTTGGTAATATAGCGCCGCACCGGGACTTGAAAGTTTTTCCCGTCCGCGGTGACGCCGCGTTGACTAACAAAAATATGTCCGCGCCCGGCACAATACACTTCCGGAATAAACCCGAACCGCGCGGACCGGGTGCTCGAAAAAAACCTTCCGGCCGGTGCTGACAAAACATGAATATGAGATTACCTTGGCCCCAAAAAAGTATCAAACCATGCATTCTTCAGGTTATGGAGCAACGAAAAAATTCAAGCTACCTCCAAATGAGCAACAATGTCCGCAAGGCTGTCCGCAAAATTGTCCGCAAAATTGTTCGCAAAATTGTCCGCAAGGTTGTCCGTATTTGTGACGTTCCCGGCTCAGCTCCTGCAGCCGTATGTTTGAGGTTGAGCCAGGACCAGCTTGCAGCCGATTTGGGTGCCAAAAGACAGTTACGAGGTCCGCACAGTCCGCTTGCTACACACTGCGGTCCGCGCACCGCCCGCTCGGGTCCGCGCACGCCTCTTCCGGTAACTCCGCCGGGCTACCCGCGTGATGCCTTACTAAGCCTAGGCGAGATAATAACAATGCATTGCGATGCCAATAATATATAAGGTTCGGGGATTGCTTTGAAGTGAATACCAATATAGAAACAGAACAAAGCAAAATCACCATTTCTCATTTTACGAGAACAAACATTGTTTCTTAATATCTTCATAATATCTCCGTTGATCTCCATCAATATTCAAATATTTCACAACCTGAGGCCCATGCCAATTTGCAGACTAGATAATTTGAACATTCTAATATCTGGCCTTTCACTACAACCACAATAATTGATAACAATAATTGACAACAATAATTGATACAATGATTTCTGAACCGCTTACTGTCTGGAGGACCGAATTCGACCCCATTCTCAACCAGGTCTACTATATTGACCAAGACGGGTCCGTGTCATTTGACCTGCCTTGCGAGGTGCAAAATGGACATAACCATAAGTCCAGTGGAGGCTTTTTCTCGAGGATTTCGTCCAAATTGTCGCTTATAAGATCCAAATCGTCGTCCAAAACGGGCATGTGCCCTGTGTTTTCTGGTCCGAGAAACTCTGGCCCAACCTTTTCCGAACCGGAATCACACTATACATCATCCAGTAAATCTTCTGGTTCGGACATCTCCACCATGGGAAATACCATCGAAAATATTCCCACAATAAAGGTTGCATCGGAACCCGAACCGCTTGAATCAGAAAATTTCGATACTTACTCATTGGCGTCGTTTTCCAGTCGCTTGTCTTCACCATTGGGTTCACCCTTGTATTCGCTGGAGCCATATGACGGAACCTCTTATTTGATGGAGCGGGCCTTCAACATTGGTGAGTACGACGATATGTCTTCAGTAGCAACAGAGGAGTCTATACAGTCCTTTTACCATGAACTACCCAGATCGGAAATATACTTTGACCATGAAAGTGCGGTGTATGTTGACAAGTTTGCAATGCCAGATTTTGACTTTGACAAGGACCAATAGAGATACGAGCTCCGCCAGCAGATGTTGAGAGAACTCTATTAACTGGGTTCTATCTATGTTCCATGTTCGTTTATATGGCTGATTCACTCGTTTATTACTGGCACACTCTCATCACTGACACACTCGCTCATCACTGTCATACTATCTGGCGCACTCTATCATCACTGGCTGATGCTATTCAATTCTTCATGTATATTTTTACCGATCCGGCACTTTATTAGTTAGTCCCGCCTTTATGTTAGGCCTAATAGACATTTTCTTTTACAATGCACTGTGCATCTACAGTAAGATCATCTTAGCTGCATGAATATTTACACGCAGTTTTATACTTGTATTGAGTTTATGCATTTACTGTTATTTCGGTCATAACCCCGTTATAACCAACAACAAATAAAAATTACTAGATCATATACTTTTGTGTAAACAGTATTTCCGACCACTTTATAAAGTGGAAAAATGAGCCTAGTATCAGTACATTTATATGACAATTCATTATGTATTCACTCTCTCAGGAAGTTTGTATCCGGATGGCTAATATGTCTTGTGTATTTCAGTGATAGTAAGATACTTCAAGTATGTTTGCCGAAGTCATATAAGGTGATATTCCAAAGTTGACTAAGAATAAACCACTCCTCGAATTATTTGATTATTCTGCATCAAGTCAAACAAAATACCAAGAAAACACTGTCATTTCCGAAAGAAAGAGTTTAGGTAACTGCCCGCCAAGTCATGCTGTTAATATCCCATCGCGTATACTAAGTCCCCGACTGGATGGTCATAATCTTTCCAATACATACGCAATGGCACACCCTTCAACTCGGAGTCGGCAAATGTCCATCCTGGAGAGTAGTTGTTTCTGTAGTCTGACATCCCCCCTCACATGAGAGTCGCATATGAATTCTTGACATAAATATGTGATAGTGTGATACATCTGTGACACTGTGCTAAATATGTGATATTATGATAACGGTCTGATTACGGTGATAAAATTGTGATACTGTGCTAAGAACCCAAGTTCTCTTCACCAACGGACAATGTTCGGACTCGCCCCTTGTCAATAAAGGCATGTCTATCTGGACATAAAAATGACGCACTTTTGGGCATGTTGACCAATGGGGCTTTTTAATATTCCATACAGTCATACTCCGTGGTTTATACCCTAGACACTGCCTTCTGGAGGTTTTTCTACTGTTTTTTTTTTGGGAAATATTCATTTGCAAAAAGCCTTTCGTTCTATTTCTCACCGAAAGTAACAGATAATATCGGGTTATGGGAAAGATCCACCAGCACAATATCAGTTAACTCAATATAATTCCAAACCCAAGTAGAGGAAGAAAAAAGTTATCCAGCACACTGATACACACATTCTTAGGTTTCAGCAATGTGGTCTTTGTAATGATCCAAAACAGCAGTTTTTTTTATAAAGGTGGCTATCCCCCAGGGGGAATCGCTGGCTTTATATATGGTTTTCCGTAATGTCTATAAGAGAAGAGACGATACTTCAAACGGCTATAATGAGACGAGAACAATAGAATGGTTCGAGTCGCGTAATAGGCTAGTCGAGAAGTATAAGGTCCCTAACTCTCAATGAATTTTATTACAATGTTGAAAACAGTCACAACATCAATTGTTTCCAATTAAAGAAAACCATATAAATTTAAGGCCGCATAAAGATAGCTTAACTTTGGTTCAAATATTAGTTTTAATTAAATATCCTGTTTTGTCTGGTATCGACCAACTTGGTTTAACTACTCTTAGTGGAGTGACAGGCATTTTGATTAAATACGAATCCTATACTTTTATCGTTCTATGCCAATATAGCAGTATGCATAAAAGGTGATGTTACTCTATTCACAGCAAATAGAACTTCTCTCCAACTTGGTTTTTTAGTCACCCTCGATAGAACTATTATATAGTTTGGAATGACTCTGGACCAACCTACTGAGCTCCAAATGACCATTTTCCCACCTCAACCTTTAGCAGTAGCAATTGTAAACTCTTTTTTTGATCTCTTTTTGCTCTAGTGATGACCACAGCACAACTTTAGTGTGAGTTACTTCTGGGGAGAAAAATACAATAAGCATTACATGCACTAGCAATACTATTTCCGGCCATATTCACAACGTATAGAGGAGCGTTAAATGTACCTGGGGCTTGCCATTCTTTTTTCACGGTCCGCATCAGTGTCCCATACTGAATGGGGTCACGTTTGTACCCCTGCTCTACCCCGCTCCACCACCCTTGTGGAACCGGCTTCATACACCCACCCACTACAATTCAAGGGCAATGTTCACATCCACCTGGCCAACGAGCTTGTCGAAATTGCCCAACACTCTGTAAGTAGAAGAAGCAATTTTCGCCTCTTGCTCGCTCTTCTCGGCAAGCATATTATCGAAGTTGGCCTGGGCATCCTGCAACGCCTTCTGGTTCTCCTCATTGACCAAGTCCTGGTAGAAGATTCTGGTGGTGGTCTTCAATCTGGAGAACGGGTCGCCGTCGGCCAAATCGGTGGTTTTTCTCAAGATCGACGACTTGACCTCGGCCTTCCGGATGTTGGTCTGGTTGAGCTTTCTGTTTCTCTCGTTGACTTTCGACATGCTCGCAGAGGAGCTCTGCGAACTTCTGGCGTTGTCTTTGTACAAGATCTGCTCCAACTCCTGCAACTTTTCCGTGAGCTCCTTGATGCGTCCACCGTTGTTTTCTTGCTTGGCCACCTTCAACTCGTCCATCACCTTGGATTTCTGGTAGACTGCATCGTAGGCGTAGATTCCTTTTTGTAACTTTTGTTTTCTGGAAACCATCTCGTCGATATCCTTGTTGGAAAGGCCGCTGTTCATCAACCTGTGCAACTGCTCGGCCTTCTCGTTGACGTCGTCCACATACGGAATCTCCTCGTTGAGCTTGGCCAACTCCACCGCGTACCGCTCAAACTCGTCCTGGGAAATGTCCGCGTCACTGAACACCGAAAGCGGGAACTCCTTTTTCTGCGTTTTGTTCTGACTCACAAGAAGGTAGATGTCGGTTTTGCCCTCGCCGAGTTTGTACTGTTTATGTGGATGGTACACCACCTCCTCGATCTGTACCGCTCTGTACATGGGCCGGCGCGTTCTGCGGTCGACGCCCACGTTGATTTTGCCAAAAGTCTTGGCCACGCTCTCGGCAAACTCCTTGTAGTACAAAAACTTGCTGAGAAAACTTCTACCCACACGGATTTTGTTGATATCCGCCACTGTGGCCCTCACATACGTGCGGGGCTTGTACTGGGACTTGCCTGCGCCCCACACGACGGCCTCGTTGCCGTCTGCATATTCGTCCGACAATTCCTCGTCCTCTTGTAAGTTTTCTTCGTCTAAATCTTCTTCATCTTCGTCATCCTCGTAATCATCTTCACGACGGCGGGTTCTTTGTTCACGCTGCTTACGTAACTCACTGAGTTTGTCCAGTTTAGATGTTTTGGCGGTAGTAGTGCCAGTTTTTCGGCTCAGCGACCGAGTTTTCTTCTCCACTCCTTGTAATTTCTGCTGCTTCATTCTCTGCTGCAAATACTTCTTTTCATTGTACCTATCCATCTCCTGGGACCGCTCGAAAAGCGTCTGTTCCCTCTCGATTTCATCCATTTCAAGGAGCCTGGCGCGGTCCGCCTCGTCTTTGTACTTTCCTTCCAAAGGATACGGATTTGTCAAGCTGTCTTGTTCGTCATCTTCATCGTCGAGAATTTCATCGTCCTCGTCGTCATTTGCGTCGCCACGACCACCAAACTCGACATCCACCTCGGGGTCAAAGTCATCTTCGTCGTCATCGTCGTCGTCATTGCTTTGCTGTGAATTTTCATCGCCGGAAGTCCGGGCCTTTTTTCGACTAGACGAATCGGTCCGGGCCCGTTTTAACGGCACGTCCAGCATATCATTCTCGGACCCGGAGTCGCCTCCTGCAAGGGCCAACAAATCGTCTTCCAAATCCGACATTTTGGGGGGGG
>JAJMIV010000552.1:0-10351 GCA_030563445.1 Metschnikowia gruessii
TTGCTTTTTGTTTGGTTTTAATTTCATTTCCCTTAACTTTAGCGAAATCGAAGTAGCATTCGCTTTGCAAAACCAGTCTTAATAATACCTTCTCTCCGGTAAAGGTGTGCACGTGACTATGAAGCCTGTAATTGATTTAACCTTGTTTACTACAACACAGGCATTGGTACTATTTATGACGCCTATCTACTATTATGTAATGACACTATCCCATTCCCCGGTCTATATCCTCTTTCACCAAGACCTAAAGATTTAAAAACATGATAAATATTTGTTGTGGTGCACGGGTGTGGTACTAATGTATCATAATCAACGTCGTTCTCGGCTTGAACTTCCCCACAATTCATGGAAAGAAAAGCATTTCTCGACCAAGAGCCTCCACCTGGGTATGTTGCAGGTGTTGGTAGAGGCGCCACGGGCTTCACTACCAGCGCAGACACCGGTCCTGTGCGGTTCGAATCCCAGTTTGGTGGTGAGGTAGATGATGGAAATGACGGGCAGGAGTTGGGTATTTTGGCCCAAACAGCAAACAGATCGAAGGAAGATGATGAGGCAGATCATATCTACGAAGAAATAGATCGTCGTATGCAAAACAAACGCAAGAAAAAGGTCGATGACAAAAGTGTTTCTGAGACTTCTCAAAATGTTGAGATTCCTACGGGTACCGGCACAATCCAGCGAGAATTCAAACTGCTCAAAGGCGAATTGGCTCAAGTCAGCATGGACGAATGGGAGAATTTGCCAGAGGTTGGTGATTTGACCCGTAGGAATAAGAGACAGCGATTGTTAGATCAACAGCATCAGCGAACATACGCTGCCCCTGATATGCTCATTGTGGGCTCGGGCTCGGGCTCGGGCTCAAATTTTAAAGACAATACCGAGAATAAAATGCCAAATTCCTCGGCTGGAGATGATAGCGCAGCGAAGTTGGCCGAGATCGAGGAGTGGGAACATAAAAATGCCATGATCGGCGATTTGGAGAAAGGTAGGTTAATTTTGACCTCTCTACGGAAAGCCGAACCGTACAAGGCAGACCTGTGGATCTCCTCGGCTCGCTTAGAAGAACAAGCCAGGCAGATTTCACAAGCACGAATCCTAATATCTAAAGGATGTGACCTTAACCCGCATAATGATCAGATATGGTTGGAGAGTGTACGTCTCCATCGGAGCGAAGGCACCAAGGTCTGTAAATCCATCATGAGCGAGGCACTACGGCTCAATTCCCAATCGGAAGTACTTTGGTTTGCGGCTCTTGACCTCGAAAATCCAGGGGATACGATCTCCCGAAAGAAAATTGTCATGAAAGCACTCGAGTTTCTTCCTTCAAATGTAAATTTGTGGAAAGCGCTTATTGATATGGATACAACACATGACGAAAAAATCCGCCTTCTTAGTCGTGCTACTGAACTTTGTTCGGGTGAATGGGATCTATGGCTCACTCTTGTCAATATTTCGAGCTACAGTGATGCAAAATCCGTGCTTAACAAGGCCAGAAAGCAGTTACCTGCGGAGCCCAATGTATGGATTACTGCTTTAAAATTAGAAGAGAGGGAAAACTCAGAAGTCTCTATCGAAAAATTAGCGAGCATGTTCGCCAAGGGAAAGAAAGAATTGGCTAAACATCAAATGAGTAAGGGTACTGCAGAATGGTTGGATGATGCTGTGAAGTCCCAGAAGGAAGGTTTTGCCAAAACTGCACAAGCTATTGTCAAATGCTCCTTGGTTGAAATCGTAGATGACCATAATTCTGCACAACTTCGTGAGTTGGCGGAACTTCATTTGACATCTAGTGTAGCAGTTGCAAGCTATATCTACCAGTTCATTGCAGAGCGCGACCCTCAAGTCATTGGTAACTGGACAAAGCTTTTTAGCTTGCTCAGAACAGACCAGCCAAGACTCTATTGTCATTATGAACAGGCGATTACTAATATTCCTGAGAACGAAATCATTCCTTTGATGTACGCAAAAGATAAATGGATTTTGAGCTCAGATGTGCCCGCTGCTAGGGAAATCCTAGAGAAGGCCGGCAAGTACATGCCTAATAGTGAAAAAATTTGGGTGGCCCGAATTAAGCTCGAAGTCAGAAATCACGAATTTACCCGAGCTTTAGCCATATCCGAAGAAGCAATACGCCTTCTCCTGGAATCATCCCCACGCTTATGGTACAAGCATATTCACATTCTCAGGTACTACTATAAGAAGCAGTTGGGTCTGGTTTCCATCGCACTGACATTGTCAACTTCTAAAAAGGCTCTTGATATTTTCCCTGATAGTGCTAAGTTGTACCTTCAAAGATCGCAAATCTTGATCGATTCAGGCGACAAATCATCTGCCAGAGAATGCCTTTCCGTTGGCACTAAATTGTGCCCCCAGTCAGCCAACATCTGGGTAGCGCTTGCTAAGTTGGATCTCGATATTTCAGCAGGTGCTAGGGCTCGGTCTGTATTGGATACAGCCGTATCACGCTACCCAGAGCATCCCACATTATGGGAAGCCAAGATCGAATTAGAGTTTAAGTTGAAGGACTTTGTGACTGCCCGCCAGCTCATCAATAAATCCTTAAAAAACTTTCCATCTTGTTCCCGAATTTGGATTCTCCACTTAAAAAATATTCCAAAAATGTCCCATAGAAAGAATGCATTTCTTGATGCTCTCAAACAAACAAACAATTCCACTGATATTCTACTTGCGATTGGTGTATTCTTTTGGGTTGATGGTAAGCATGCAAAGGCGAAATCCTGGTTTGATAGGGCTTTGAATTCGAATAATACAAATGGAGACGCTTGGGGATGGATGCATTGTTTTCAAACAAAGTATGGTAAGGAACAAGACATACAGAATTTGTTGGATATTTATTTGAAATCCTTTGATGATATTCGTACCGGGGACGTCTGGAGTCCTATCGTGAAAGACCCATTGAACCTTGACAAGACCCCGACTGAAATACTTAAATTGGTGAGCAATGAGCTTACATTGACAAACGTATGATTCTAGGATTTCTATTTAGCAAATACAATCTATTTTTGAAGCAGCTTATCTGAATTTCTGCCGAATTCTTCATATATTACCAAGTTAAGCGCACTCAAAAAACACGGTATCTGATGTTTTTCACTAACCCACCGGTCAACCAAATCTTCACAAATGCTCTTGAACTCATAGTTTCCGTTCGCCTTTAACGATTTTGTATGTACATCAATTATGAGGTAAGGGATACTCGCATCTGGATCTTCCTGTGAAATATACTTAGAAACAAGTTTGATCTTTGAACATAGATCGTTGGGGTTGATTGGGCTAGGAATGAATTCGATAGTGTAGCCGAAAAATCGCGATATTATCGCCATTATATCCCTGCTTTTATCAGCATAGGCTGACCTGAGCCTGCTGATTTTCTTCACGAGTTGATCTATCTTTGATTGTAAAATATCCTTGTCATTCTCTTGTCTGGCAAAAAGAGACTTAGGAATAGAATCGATATTTTCCAAATTCACGTATTTTGCGATCAAATCCTGGTTTTCTTTGCGAAGCAAATCGAGGCTCTCTTGTTTGATCAATTGGTCTGCTTGGAAAGGGTTGGACCGGAGCTCAAGGACTTGTTGAGAAGTCCGCCTAGACTCTTCTTTGGTTAGCTTGAGCTTCTTTCTCAAAACACCACATTCATCTTGAAGATTCTTGATCTGTGACAAAAGCTCCAAATTCTCTGTACGTAGAGCATTTGCCGTCTTAATTTTTACGTCATCTTCGTCCACCAACCTTGGTCTTTTCGTTGGCAAACTATAGCCAGAGCTCTGCTTGGTATTTTCCTTGCGCAACAGCTCTATCTCTTTTTTGTAGTCATCCACCAACTTTTCCAAGTTTGTCAAGTATTGATTCATGGCAACTTTCTCGGTATTATCTGTGGTTGTAGACGATGATGGGACTTTCTGCCTCGTGGTGAGATCATCCAAGTCCTTCAAGGATTTCCTCAAAAATTCAATTTCCTTCCCATTTAGAATTTTTGTTTTCTTCAAATCTTCAAGTGCCTCTTTTTGTGTAGACAACTGCTGCTTCAAGGATTCGATCTCAGGGATGTATTCTGATTGAGTCTTTTCGAGTAGGTGTTGGTAATTTTGTAGTACTTCATTGATTTCAGATTGGGATTTGTTGAGCTTGTCAACCAAGACAAGGTTTTTGTTCTGAAGCAGTTTGAATGCTTGCACAAAATCTGTGACAACAGTACCCTCAGATGATGTATTGTGGCTCTCGACGGTAGAGCTTATCATACCGAAGTACTCGTCGAACTTTGCCTGTAATTCAGCATTTTCCAATTCTAGTTGAGAAACGCGAGTCTGTGCGGTTTCAAGTGTTTTCAATTTTTGTACTAGAGAAGCATTCTTCAGCTTCAAAAGCTCCACGCTGGTCTTCAGCTGAAGAAGCAGGTCAAACTTAAACTGAAGCTCGTTATTTGTCTTTTGGAGAGATATGACCCGTAGCTGCAAGTCTTCATTCTTCTTCAAATAATCGTTTTCCATCTGTGATTTGAGTAGCTTAGATTTCTTTAAAAGGCTATCGTTAAGTTGTGATAAATCTTTGTTTTCAGACTCTAGAACTTTAATTCTGTCTCTATATTGGTCATTGGCAGTGAGTTCGCGGTTCAAGTCTGACCGCAAGTGTTCACATTGACCTGTTGTTTTCAGAAGCTGCCGTTCGTATTTGTCGATCTTCATTGAAAGAGCCTTTTTCTCGGCTGTGAGGGCCTTCACGTGCTGGTCGCTCTCACTCGAAGACTTTCCCACAACTTCCTGTTGGTTTTTCACTTTCAGCTGAAGCTCCTTTCTTTGATTGTAGACGAAATCAAAGTTACTTTGAAGCTGTGCCAATTCCTCGTTTTTTCTCGAGAGAAGCTGTTCGTATCTAGCAACACAGGTTTCCTTGCTCTGTTCAAGAAGACGTTTCTCAGTCTTCATTGAGGAGAGCTCATACTCCAAACGAGCAACCTTCTCCCGCAGATATGATTTTGGGTCTTCAACCCGCAGAGGCTGCTCCAAAAAGGGTGACAGGCTTCCCTCAGTCATGTGATTCGTATGGATGTTGGTTTGATCTGAAGAATGCGTATTTATGTTTCCGATTAGCCTCGGTGTATGTTTCTGCGGATCTTGAGTGCGCGCATCACATTAGCGAACGCGAAGCTTCGGCCACGGGCCCATCCAGCAAATGGGGAGAACATATTGAAGAACAAACACACAATAATGGAAATATTTAATAAAACTATGAAATAATTGAAGTTTTAATATGACAAGGCTTGTCCTTTATTTCTTTTAGTTTTGTTGCCTTCCGTAAATAGTGATTCATTTTTTGTTTCTCGCCTTGTGCCAAAGTGTCTCGGGCCGGCCGCTTCGTCGCGTGGAGATTAACCACAATGGTAGATCTGTTCCTGCATCCATCCACCAAGGGCGTGCTTAGGTCTCTGGGCGTGATACAAGTCCCCAAAGGCTATTCCCCACAACTCGAAAATGTCCAAAGTGTATGTAATACTAGGTGGTACCTTTGTTTTGTTTTGTTTTGGAAATGGACACCCTCAAAAGTTACAATACTAACCATTCAGGCCAAGGAATTTCAAGCTCCTCGAAGAGTTGGAGAAGGGAGAAAAAGGACTCGGTGCGCAATCCATTTCGTATGGTTTGTCTAGCCAGGACGATATCACCATGACGAACTGGAACGGCACTATCCTAGGCCCACCACATTCAACACATGAAAATAGAATTTACTCTTTGAACATCATATGTGGCAAGGATTACCCAGAGAAACCACCAACGGTCACCTTTGTTTCCAAGATCAACCTCCCCTGCGTAGACTCGCAAGGAAATGTGATTGTCAGCGAATTTGACACTTTGAAGAATTGGAAAAGATCCAACACCATGGAGATCATTCTTTTGGAGTTGAGAAAAACCATGGCATCTGCATCAAATAAAAAGTTACCTCAGCCAGCCGAGGGATCTTGCTACTAAATACTTATGCCGCCCCCTTGAAAATTATACACAAACGTCTGAGACATCTTGATGTAGCACACTGGAAGCTGGAAAAGCTTCATGTCAGCTTGGCCATAGGCCTTTTTGGCTCTCTTTTCTTTTCATTATATTCAATATATTTTCCTTTTCTATTCGTCTCTATGTTCGTTTCGATGCGTTTAAACTTCGATCAACTCTATCAAATTGTACATTGTTGCCTGTTCTTAAAGCATCAACCCGATTGTTTTCAACCCTCTCCCTCTGTTTGTGTTTCTAGCCACTTCGCTAGGTCTTTTTCTGCTTGCAAGAATCTCTGGATTTCATTGCTAAACTTGGTTTTAACCGGATCATTTGTTTGCGAATTTGTGACCTCAATGTTAATCCACCTTTCACCTCTCACCTTCTTGCCATCTACAACTCTTGTATATGGCTGTAGGCATCGCTGGAATATGCGTTTGAATGGGATGCAGATTGTTTCCAGGACAGAGTTATTTGGAGATATCTTGAACGTGCACTCCAGCTGCGAGAGAGATTTCAATGTACACTGGTACTTCTGGGGATTATTTAGTTGATCCTTATAAATGCTTTGGATTTCAGACCAGGTACGCACGGGCGTTGGAGGAGACATTTTATGGTGATATTTCTGAAGTAATCCCTTTTCTAAGGCTTGGTAAACGCAGATACAGATAACGTGGTGGTGTAGATGGAATTGTGTTCGCAGTCACCATACAAACCTCTCGTGGGGTTCCGCACCAGATTGAGGGGACCTACGATGAAAGACTAAACTCTGGAAAACTTCAGAAACACCCCATCTGGCAAATATTTTTTTGTTTTAAATTTAACGATATTATTCTATTGAGTATAATGGATAGAAAGATATTATCTTTGGGGCTTCTCGAAATCCCCTAGTCACCAATTCATACGGCATTAAAATCGTATGGAAACTAAGTGTTGACCCTTTTTGTAATTAAAATGATTCAAGTTTTCAGTTTTGGATAGAATTTTATATGAATCAGCACTTCACGTCAATGCCTCGGCGTTTCTCGGCCTCTCTCATTTCAAACATAACCTGTGCACCAACGAACAATGCAGCCGAAGACAACACTAGGTAAATCAAACCATTGGATGTTCCTACTAAAGCCTTTAGAAGGGCGACTGTTCCGTCATTTCCCAAACAAAAGCCGTACAAGTTGGCAATCATCATCATCCAAATGTTCACGACGGCTCCAACTGCGCACAAATGTCTGTACCATGGTTTTCCTTTGAACCTCTTAAAATATACTGTGGCGAATATTTCCGGAAGCAAGAAAAGAACCACCAACCAGCCCCACATCAAGAGCTTGAGTTCTATATCGTGCCACACAGCAACGAAGCTGAAAACCACCAATGAATTGACAATTCTGCTTGTGTAACCACCAGTGGCTGCACCAGCCCCTCCCATGGGTATATAGATATATCTAATGACCCATTTGTTGAAGGAGCGATGCCATGCTCTCCAGAAAGATACGGCGGAATAGTTGTTATCCATGCATCTGATCATGTTTTCTGGTGGGTCGATTCCATCGAGTAAACTCCAAAACCGGAATAAACGCCACGGAATAAGAAGCTTGAGCCATATGATATTGAGATTGAACATTCCCAACATAGAGATTTGGAACGGAGTATCACCATCCCATGCCTTTGTCTTTGATACAGCCACCACGTACATAAAGTGCAAAAGAAACTCCATCACCAACACACAAAAAATGAGACGGGCACCATATATCATGATACGTTTGAGGTCTTTTGTCGAAGCAGCTTGGTGGTAATTAGACTGGTACATGTAGTCATTGAAAGTGATAATTGGGCCTCCAATAAACAAGGGACCATAGCTTAGGTACGAAATATAATTTGAGAATGAGTAGTCCTCCATTGGAAGCGGAGCAGTCAACCTGGCACGGTCATCCAAGTCTGGGGGCATCAGCACCGTTTCACTGCTTCCTGAAGTGTGCTTTCCCAAGTCTAATGGCTGCTCAGATAAAGGACGTTTCAGGTTTTTTCTTTCCAAATAGTCTATGGCAAAGGATATCATACGAAGGAGCGTGAAATTAAAAAACACATCCCAACGAGCGACTATCCCATGGAATCCATTATCTATAAGCCCGATTCCCGTGCGGGTATCCTTAAGAGCGTGATTGATAAAAAGTGTCGATAAGCCGTAGGTCCAGAGGCATATTTTTGCCAACCTTTGACGATCAATAAACTTTGCCATGCAAAACATGATCACCACATGAATGGCTATCCGCAAAGAATTTGTACCATGTAGAGCCAATAAGTAGAAGCAGCCGAAACACAAGTCGAACGTTGTTCTTTTTGACTTGTGAAAGTTAGACGTGACTCTTCTTAAAGTAGTGTGGCCAATCACGAACCCCCAAATCAACCAGAAATTATCTCTGAGAAATCTATATTGCAGATCAGAGTTATCCACTTTTCTGCCAAACATCCACCCATCACTTAGAAGGTCTTGGAAGCGGGGGTAGTTCGGGTTTGTTTCATTGGACGCGTCCATTGCGGTCTTGTACATCAATGGCACAACAACGGCGAATACCACAAGATAGAGTCTAAACTCCTTTGTATGCCAACGAGACTCTGGATTAGCCTTGGCCATCACGGCTTTTTTCTTGGCCATGTCCTTTGGAGCATGGAGTCGGTCATCTAGTGTTTCTAACGAGAAAAACTTGAGAAACTCATCTAGAAAACGCATCTCGGTTATCATATACCCAAAGTATGAAGAGAGTTGACTTTCTCCCCCAGTGTCTTCGCAGTGGGTGCGCGCGTACGACCGTGGCTTCTGACTTCCTTCCAAGCAAAGCAAAAGTTCATGCTCACAAAGGAGACAATTTACAAGAGATAAGTACACATAATCTTTGGAATTTGAAAATATAGATACGGGAATTCCTCTGTTTCTATCTGATACTATATTTCTCTCACTTATTTATATATATATTGAAAATCTGATTTTTAAGGCTGGTTTTTACTTTTAGATTTTTTATTGTAGCTAAGAAAATGAGATCCGAATAGGTAATTTGAGTCTGGACTACAGAAATTATATATTTCTTAGGGTTTTTATTCTTTCCCAAATTTATGTTATTAGAGCTCAAAAAAGTCACCAATAAATGTGCTTTTATTAATTTATAGGTTACACATCCTTTTTAATCCCACGTACTTCATATTTTTAATGGTCCATTACGGAACTCTGCGAGGACTCCCAGGCCGAAATTCAGATGCGCGAGGACTCATGCAACTATACGAAAAACGCTGCTCTGAGCACGAGTGAACCGCATCATCTGTCTACCCCAAAACCACACTAGAATAGAGTCAAAGTCAGAAAACCTTTGGAAATGTCAGACGATTTTGAGAGAAGGCCAAACCCCAAAGGATGGGTTCCACCAAAGGCACCATACAATCCATATGACCCATCTGATGTCCGGCCCGCCGAGGGGTACCCTTCAGAGTTTAAAGTGCCCAGTGAAGCACCCCAGGGATTCTCATCATTGCCAAAAAATCCCACACAATACAAGAAGATAAATGAAACAATGAAGAGACTTAATTACACCCCACGGCCCATGTCAAATCTATACCCGGGACAATACATGGTGTTGCGAAAAGTAGACACTAACCAGAGGCTCAATACGGGAACCAGGTGGTTTGGAACTTTCCTCACGGGGTCGCTTCTATTCTATTTTTCTTTCTTCTACAGATGGAATGATGGCCGGGAGAATGTCATGTCTGGATTTTACAGAACCCGACTCCAATTGAAAGAAAGATTCCTTGGACTCAATAACCAAGAATACGAGGACTTATATCATCCAAAGGATGCCAGCTCCACGGTAAGAAATGTTCGTGACACAGATTACATCCCCGAAGAGATTAGAAGAACTAAAGAGGGAGAATTTGCTTTGAATAGACCATCGGAGAGACACGTGCTTGAGGCCAAGAGACTTCAACAAGAACAGGAGGAGAAGCTCTTGCGTGAGTTTGACATGCACCGTGAGTTTGCGAAAGAATTTATAGAAGACGTGCCAGAACAACAGAAGAAAAAGAAGTTCTGGTTGTTTTGAGTGATTTTACCTTCAAGAGCCTCTAAGTACCAGAAACTCTAACTTGGACGGCATTGAACAATGCATCTGTAAATATTAATATCACAATACTTCTCGGTAAAGAAAAAGGGCATCAAACGAAGTGGGTTGGTTTTTTTTTTTTTTAAAAAAAAAGCTTTAATAATAGAAAGCCTCTACGATACTTTGCGTAATTTTTTTAAAGAAACAAATTGTATTACAGGATGCCACTAGTGCCCTAAAAATCTATATATTCTATAGAGAAAAACC
>JAJMIV010000556.1:0-10281 GCA_030563445.1 Metschnikowia gruessii
AAATCGGGAAAATCGGGAAAATCTCACAAGTTCGGTGGTAAACATTTCATCGGCAATACGAGAACTGAAAGGATTCCCAAGATATCTGGATGGTCCAACCTCCGGGGTCTGGAATCATCAATTATCCAGCTAAGAGAAAAAGCAGGTCAAATAGTAAACACTGACAAGGGTATACATGCATGAAAATAGTGCTCTTCCATGCTCCCTTGAGGGCCAATTATGGTCACCCTTTAACATTCTCGGGCAGAAGGTGGACCCCTTGAAAAACACACCTCCCTATTTTGAAAGCGATGGAAATATCCAATGCCTCGTATTAGCTCTTCTGACGTGGTGAAATACCAATGTTTTTCAATAAAAAGTGTCCGTTCACACATAAATCCACGTTCTATGATACAAGATTTGCCCACTTAAGTCTCTGGAGACATACTATACCAATACACGCCAAAAGAGCAAGAACCACTAAGACCCAGATCACTGGTTCAGTGCCTCGCAGATGCCTATGATTAGGGATGCGTTTTTCCTGCGAAAAATGGCCCGAAGAAGCCAGAAAATCGTCTTTTTTCGATGCTGCCAGCCCATAAGGCTTAGAATCATGTTCCAGAAGCGTGCCGATGAGAAATGGGCCAAGCATGTCAAAGGCATTTTTGGAGTGGCCTACATCATCAAAGGCCTCAGTGGCATCGACTCCTCCGCAGTCAAAAAGCACCTCTGCACCTCCTGGGTGGATTCTCAGTAACGACGTCACGTCATACACTTTATTATAAAGGATCATCCATAGATTATCGGGAGATTCGTGGCATTTCACTTGTGCAAGGGTATATTGCGGAAGGCGTTTTTCACACGAGGCATCCATGGCCCAAAAAGAAGGGTGGGAGAGGGGATTTTCGCGGGATTTTTTTTGAGCAAGGCGGGATTCACTGTGTTAGTCACTTAGACGAAGCTTTGGGCTGATGGCGAGGGTTAATGTGTGTAAATATGGGGGTTATATTGTTGCAGATAATTTATACAATTTATCCGGCCGGATCTTTACCTCGTATTCGGATGCATCAAGGCACAAGCTGCGCAGATGTACGTCGAAGGGCACTGCAGCTGGACGAGGCTGCTAACTGCGCAGCAAGTCACGTGATGTGGGGGACCCAGATCTGGACATTGGTTCAGCACATTAATGTTTTTGGAAGGTATAGAATGGATGTTTTAGGGTGACGAAGGTAGAATTATTGAATTATATATTGGTTTTGAAGCTTTTGAACTGGGAAAAGAAATTTGTTCCGGCAGTTTGGGGGGTTTTTGCTTCCTATTTTGGTGGCTAAAGCTGACATCTCTTTTGACGGGTCACTCCTTTAGTGTTGTGACGTGTTGGTGGTATGCCTTTTTTCCTATTTTGCCTATATTGATGAAACTTTCACTACAATGAAAAATGGAAAACACTCGGGCATGAAATACTGGAAAAGAAAATGGAGCATCTTGAGTTCCTTGTGTATATTTAACAAGGCGTAATTAAACGCAGTCGCACCCTCTAGGATTTGTTACTTTACGTGCTCTCAGAAGTGTTGAACAAATTCTTTGGAGTAGTTCTTCGTTCTTGGCCATTGCTATACTTTCAACTACATTTATATTAGTATCTGGTCAAGGTAAAATCGACAAATTAATGACTCGTATCTGACCAGTTGAGTGAGCTCAATTACACTGAAAACAGGACCAGAGACTGGAATTAGGAATTCATAATCTTGAAGTGTAGAACCAAAGATAACTACACCGGTTTCTATTTTTTAACGAAATATAAGCAAAATAATGTGATCATGAGAATCCCTCCATTGTTGATGGGTTACTAAATGTATCTGTGTTTGAGGGGCACACCATTATTGTTTAACGGAATCTGTCTAAAAGTTGAGTTTCGTTCTGTTATTAGAAGAAAATATCCCAAAACTTCTATTGATCTAAGAACAATAATTTCATTAAGTTTTTACTTTCAATGCCGGTATGATATACCCAGTCTTTAGTGAATCACTGTATCATTGACATCGAAAAGATTACCCCAAGAGATTTTCCAAAGGGGTTCCTTCTTTTTGAATCTTTCAAAACTTCGGCGTTCTGAAATTGGACCTTTAGAGGAAAATCGCTCTGGTGAACCCAACTTTTAACATTACAGTAGGGATATGTGAATACTGTGTGAAATACTGTGCGCCAGACACAGACTTAAGTCCCGCAACACTCCGCATTAAAGCCAATTTATTGCCTTATTTAGGGAGGTTATATATAAAGGGGTTAGAAAGTTTTGAGTACTTCCACATTCTCCTCCACCTTGTATAACCCTCCTTTTCTATTCTTGACCCATTGGTTTGACCAGGACCACGCCAGAATTATTTCGCAGCCAATAAAATACTGTGACTGTTGATGAACACGGTCTATTTTGGGGCCATTCACTATGAAAAAAGCAAGGATTCTCTTTTTGCAACCTAATTAGTCCATGGGTAGATGAGGTTTACGATCTGTCCATTTTTCTTGTAATTTCACTCTTTCCGTGTCAGCCAAACTGGAAACCGTTTGTGGTTTATTATGGAACTATGATATGTGCCAACGGGTCCGCAAGATCTGTAGTAGAAATTTATCAACACATGCTCAAAGACAATATTTATTTAATTTCACTTGATAAGCAGTGCAAAAGTTTGATTCTATTTACTTCGCTGAGTTACTATCCTATGCTTTATATAAATTATCTCAATATTTTCAGAGATCCTTAGGGTCGGTGTCAAAATGGCACTGATGAAATGGCAAAGAAAATGTTTGCAGGGATCATAAATACCAAATATGTTTTACTCAGAGAGGTGAATCACCCAAGATAATTACACAGGTTTAAATTAAACAAACAGTGTAATATTCAGTCCAAGGGTCAAACCGCCAAAGAGGAAGAGAGTGGATAACTATTAGAATGGAAATCAAAAGCAAGCCCACAGAGAATAACAGGAAACTACTGTTATTCAAAAATGTAACCCACCTTCCATAACCCTATCGTCCAAGATATTTGCAACAACAAAATCATACTGAATTTCTCTATTGAATATGGCGGTAAGTGCCCTTTCTCTTACCCAGCATGAACCAGAACATGGTGCTTTTCCAAAATTGATGATCAAAATGTGGAAAAAGAATGGCCAGATATATCCAAAGGTGATCTTCAAACTAAGCTTATATACCCTCATCCCTACTCTCCTTTGTAGATATATTTCCACTAGTCTGTTTGTGTAAGAATTGCTAACCTTACGTCTCAGTGTATAACACTCCCGTTTACCCTAGTCATGATTTCATTAACTCAAAAAAACACACACTGATCCTTGCCCTCACAAATAATGAGAAATATTTTATGTTTTATTTGCAAAAATATTACTTATCATAACACCTGGTGGATTTATCTAGTGTAAATATTATGCCGTAGTGTGTGCGTATCTCGTTTATTAAACACTGCAATAGTAGCAACACCCTAGAGGAAACGAGTTACACCCCACTTTCCTTGAATACACATTTCACCACCAAGACCCCAAAACAAATTCACACTACCCCTCTTTTATACACTCCATATATATTTGCAACCTCTGAATACATTTATTTTTTGTGGTCACTTCCCCACCCCGCCACGTCACATGACCCGTATCAACATGTTCCACCACCGCGACCACCTCAGTCCGATTGTCATAAATTCCAACACCCACTCACTCTCGCACGAGCAAGCACGGCGGTGCGCACCCGTACACCCGAGATCAATGGTTCAGTACTTGTAAAAAAACCAACGAATCAATCTTTCATTTTTCCTTCGACATCCACTCAACACCCAAATTTGTCTTGCTGTGTCGGCGCCTAGTACATCCCTTGTCAATATAGTACCACCCCAAAATGTCTGCGCTTCCCTCGTCTCGAAAAACTCACAGCGAAAAACACAAGCAGATTTTCCGCCAGCTTCTTAAGGAATTGCCCAATAAAACATGTGTGGACTGTAAAACCGCCCAACATCCGCGGTGGGCGTCATGGAATTTGGGCTGCTTCATTTGTATCCGGTGTTCCGGTATCCATCGGTCTATGGGAACACATATTTCTCGGGTTAAGTCCGTGGATTTGGATGTATGGACCGACGAACAGGTGGAGTCTATGATTAAGTGGGGAAACGAGAAATGCAACCTGTTTTGGGAGGCCAAATTGCCGGACAACTATGTTCCCGACGGGTCCAAGATCGAGAACTTCATCCGGACCAAGTACGACATGAAGAAGTGGGCGGCGCTGACGAAAGTGCCGGACCCGATGTCGATCACCGCCGGACCGGGTGGTGGACTGGCGGCGGTCCGCGCCGAACCGGTTTCTGGTCCGCCTGCTGGTCCGCCGC
This sequence comes from Metschnikowia gruessii, assembly GCA_030563445.1. NCBI lineage: Eukaryota > Fungi > Ascomycota > Pichiomycetes > Serinales > Metschnikowiaceae > Metschnikowia > Metschnikowia gruessii. The sequence goes on from JAJMIV010000556.1 coordinate 4,370, forward strand.
TTCGTCCGCCTGCTCGGTCAACCACTGGTCCGCCCCTTGGTCCGGCTCGGTCAACCACTGGTCCGCCCCTTGGTCCGGCTCGGTCAACTACTGGTTCGCAATACTCTAGACCACCGCCAGCATCCAGAGCACCTCCCCCTGTGCTGCCTCACCATAAACCGGTCGCCGCATCTGCGCCGTCGCTCTTGGACGATGATTTCGGTGCATTTACTTCGTCGACGCCAGATCTTTCATCGGTTTCTTCTACTGTAAAACCCGCTCGTTTGGCTCTCACTGTTCCCGCTACCCGTACTCCAGGGGTAACTGCTAAAACTTCTGCATCTCTGCCGGCCGCCCAACCAGTCGCCCAACCGGCCTCTCCTGCTACTCCTGCGGCGCCCGCTGCTCCATCTCCGCGTGTGAACGATGTGCGTAACGACTTGAAGAAATCCATCTTATCGCTTTACTCGTCGCCATCCTCGTCCACTTCCAGCGTCCATCAACAACAGCACCAGACCTTCCAGCAGCCGCAAACCTACCAACAACCCCAAGCTCAAATGTTTCGGAGTCCTGGTGCGTCTCCGTCCCCGTACAGCCAACAACCAAGTCCTGCTACGCGTAATGTAAACCCTCAGGTTTCTTCGTCGTCAAGCTCCGTTTCGGGATTATCGGACTCGCTCTTGGGCTTGAGTTTTGGAAACGAACATGCTAGCATAAGTAACGGTATCTCTCGGAATTCTTCCGCCACGGCATTTGCATCCAGCCCACAACCACTGGTGCGTACCCAGCTGCCGCCAAAAACATCGGCGCCAAATTCATCAACCCCCACGCCTGCGCCTGCTGCACCTACCTCTACACCCCAATGGGCCAACGAGTGGAATGATAGCTCCAGCTCGACTAACCAATGGACCAGCGCACCTGCCTATAATGGCACTTCCTCCAGCACGTCAGTGTTGGGTGCTGGATTTTCCGGCACTTTCGGTAACAGTCCGGGTACGGGTGCATTCAATTCAACTGGCTTGAAGAGTGCTGCTACGACTACGGATCTAGATGACGATTTGTTCAAGAACGTGTGGGGCTGAGCACAATCGCGCGAACATTGTCTATACTGTGAATTAACGAGTACTCCTATACGCGGTTCTCTGGGTGCTAGTGGCCTCCGGTCGTTGGCAAGCCCACGTAGACCTTGAAGGAGTCGTAAATCAACCATTGGAATCCCGTCAACGTACCCACCATCACAATACGCATGGGCAAGCCGTTCCAGAGTCCCACAAAACCAATGTGGCCATAGATTCTCTTGACGGCCTGGCCCAAGCTCTCGGTAGCCTGTTTGTCGGAGTTAACCTTGGACACCATGACGTCGGCAGGGTGAGACACAACGGCACAGAAAATACCCGCAATGTAGCCTCCCAAGAACGACACTCCGGTTTGTTGCAACGTGGTGAAGGCAGAGGCTGGTTTGCCGAGGTATGCATAGATCTGCTCCACGGTTTTCTCAAAAGACGCAAACTTGACCATGGTGTATGGGATTTGACGCGCCCAAAGTGGGCCAATGCCCTTGTAGAGACCTGCAATTCCCTCCTTTGCCGTGATCTTGGACCAGCCATCAAACACGGACGTGGCGTATGGGGGAATGGTGGTTTGCGTCTTCACCTTGATGGTTTCAAACGGACACAAGGCAATATCGGCCAAGAACTCTGCCGAGGCCGAGGCTGCCAAAAACACACCGGTCTTATACTTGGCAGCGTATTCGGGGCCAACCACGTCCGCGTACGTTTTCTTGAAGTACTCATAGAAACCGTACTTACCGGCTCCCTGGAGAGCATACCCGAAGAAAGTGGCCCCGATACCGGTGAAGATGGAGTCCCCGCTGGTCTTGAAGATTGTTTTCCAGGCCTGGACATTGGACTTATAGAGGCCCGAGTCGACCTGGCGACGGCACTTGACCAAGTCCAATGGTGTAACAGCAGAATGGGTTGGACCACATGCAATAATGCCTCCGAGGGTACATGCGGCGTAGTATTCTTTGGAAAAGAGAGTGATTCCGTCTTTCTTTGGTGCGGACATTTGGAATGTTTGTGGCTTTTGCGAATATTTGGTCGATGCTCTGTCTAAAGGGAGATTTTTCAACTGTAAAGGAACAACTTTAGGAAGGTTTTTGAGGTTATATCCTATGCTTTTATAAGTTGCTTATTTGACGCAGCAATGTCCAAGCGTACTGTATGGAGTGCGGTAATATATGAGATCGGTGACAGGCGGCAGGAAAATAATCCGGCCGAGCCGAGGTCTCGGATAAACAACGGTTGGTACCAACATCTGGTCTGCTTTGTGTCTCTTATCTGTGTCTGTTTCATGGTTGTTTTGGGGACTGAAAATGCGCTGATGGGTGTTTTCCCCGCAATTTTGCCCTGTTTCTGACGTTTTTAAGGTGTTTGTTGATATCGGTTCCATCGGTGGATAAACTTACCGAGGCCCCTTGTGGTTGTGTGCCGGACACGCGTTGTTATCTGGCCGCATAACCTGTGAGAAAGGAAATGCCTCAACAACCAACAGAAATGACAATGAGAAAAAACATGGCAGATGCGAAGAAATGTCATCAGTGGGTCGTGACTATGCCCTGAAACTGGGGTAGTGGCTCAACCAAATATGACCCAATTTGGAAGCTTCGTGGTTCGTTTTCGTGGTTCGTTTTTGTGGTTCGTTTTTCTCCCATAAACTCACCCAATTTTGTCGGGCCATCTGGGGCTTTCTTCGCAACGGCAGAAACGTGGACGTCGCTAGCCGAAACATTCCAGGTCATGAGAATTCTGATGAATCAGTCTACATTATATTTTGTGGATTGTGGTTGGAAATGTGACTGGGAATGGTTCGAATGCGACAATTTCTTGTTTGAAAATGTTTGGAATGTGTGTTGAAAGAGGGGTAATACTTCTCCCACGATGATACACCATACTGCCCAGAATCTTATCTGGAAATTTCCGGAAAAAGGTACCAATTCTTGGATTCAGAAGCGATTCATTTCTTCTTCTGTTAAACCCGCCGTGTCTTTTTTCCTTGGCCGTTGTTCCAGTGGAACGAGGTATTTGGTTGAGAGAGAACTCAGTATCGACGAGACTCGGAAACGAGGCTACAACAAAACCCCGGAACTCACTCTTTGTTGAATCCCAAGCCGAATTATCTTCTCATAAACGTTTCATGGTCAACGATGAACCCACCATTCACTCCACCGTATTTCTCACCTATGAGAGCTCAAAATACCAATATCACTAAGTAACTATTTTACCCCATGAAGACACCCAACAGAAGAATACCCCCCATTTTCAGTGAATTATTGCCCTAGCTGAGCTATGAATCCGAAACTGTGCTACTTTATATATGACACTCTTCTCTCGTCCTTGTTTGCTTCTGTGGGTTCAGACAGTCAATTAGTCTTATTCAGTACCGGAAAATACCATAACTATGCCTAAATTGAGGTGTAACCTTTACCTGGAGAGATGGATATTCCATCCAGATAAGTGTTGGATAATCTGTTTTGGAACCGTTGACAGATTATTCAAGTGATGTCCTTGTGGGTCAGTGTTTATTGTTTCGACTGTATCGACTGTATCGTACACTTTTTTGACTAGAACTGATACTTTTTTAACTAGAAAATATAGTTTTGAAATTTTTACCGATACATCTAGTAGTAGTTATGTTGCATTATGGAAACGTATATTTACGATCCTGTTTTTGGAAACTGTGTCCATAAGCCGACCAAGAATCGAGGTCGAACTGCTCCATTTGGAGAGCCCTGTCTCGTAAAAGTATGAGTATGAAACTCGTCTCGAAAACGTCATAATTTACATATTCGGCGCTCCCAGATTTCTTGGTTGTATGTAAATCATGTATCTTCCCTGAAGCCGGCACTCTGGCTAGTAACATCTTATTAAAGCGGGTATACCCTCGTCCAGAGCAGTTTCTGTGCTGAAATTCTATTCATCCCTCTTTCAAGACCACAAATACAATTAGTATTCACTTAAAGAAACTTAACAATCATAAAAATTAATTCTTTTCATTATCACTTCAAATCAAGACGTACTCAATCTCGCTCACTTCTCCAGAGCTTTGGACCCCTCTGGTATCAGCAGCCTAAACCACTTGGTACGTTATTTAAAGGGTCGGTAATAATGTTGAGTAAGCCTCTTTCCTTGAGAAGTTCCAACATTCTGATCCTCACCTTAGAAAGAAGCGACACATTCGGAGTCAGTATTCACATGTTGTTTTTAGTTAAAGTATAAAATACAACAGAAATATTTACGGCTAAGTATCGCGCACGACTAGTTTAATCAAGGGTACCCTTGACAAAGAATCTTCCGAGTATGATTTTCTCTTCGATTAGGTAATCAGAAGTTAGCTTATCAGAAGTTTAGATGTTTTTTCCATATTAATGTTATTCAGTATTAATGTTATTCAGTATTAATGTTATTCAGTATTAATGTTATTCAGTATTGATGTTATTCAGTATTGCTCATACTAGGTCGTTCCCTCACGGCCTAAGTGACTGGGCTATTATCCTCTCTTGTATCTGTGGTTCACCCCACACCGCCCATGGTGGTCAGCCGCTCCTATTGTTTGCGAGTTCGCCTTTAAGTAGTTGTATAGTACTTCCGTCCCCCATTCTGGCTAACGGGCCAAGCACTTATTACCTACAATAATGGGTACATTACCTACTATTGAATTATCACTAGTCGAGTTGCCAGCTACCGAACTACCACTCGCTGGACTTGGAGCTGACAGTTATTCAGTATTAATGTTATTCAGTTTTAAAGTGATTATTAATGGTTACAGAGAAATTAACTGTTGGCTAACACTGGCCAGGCCCAGCAGCACGCGACCATACACGGGCACGAGAGTCCCCGGGCACAGCAGTGGTATTATTGAACAGACATTTTCCCAATATATTAATATTGTTAATATTATTATTGATATCTGGAGATAATAATATGAACTTGAAGAAAAAATGTTTATAATACAGTAAATTACATACTAACATACTTAACTTTTACCAAAGGAGATCAACTCAGCAGGTGGCCCGGTGCACACCCTCTAGGCCAGTCGAAGTCAGTATTATCCCAGCTTAAAGTCGATATTTTCGGAAAAAAGACAATAATATCATCTGGTATCAAAATATCAGTGATTCTCAAATAAAAAGGAATTGTTCCAGTGCCAGAAAGTAGAGCTTTTTTCTTACTATTTGAAAATGTTGTGGATACTTTGTGAACAGCGCTTCAAAACTTGCCACAAAGACATTAGTGTGCTAGAAACTGAGACATCGACTTTCTACAGTATTGACATTCACCGAGAGCTAATAATGCGAAGATAAGAATAACAGAGATGACGAAGGAATTTGGGGATTGATAAGAATAGGTGCTTGGTTTGTGAGACTATGACGGTGAGACAGTGAAATTAAATTGAATTCTGCTTAAGTTTATCGTACAATGACAAGATTGTAAAATTTCCGTGAAAAGCAAACAAAAGTTGTTGTTGTCGTTATTTCCTTCAATATTGAGAGATATTAGGCATTAATATTCCCTAGAGCCTGGATGTCGAGATTTTTTATATTGATTCCTGGGTGTCCCATTGGTGGGTCGTATATGTGAATGTGTAGGAAACTCAATAACGTTAGGTACCGTTAAACTCCCCAAAACTCCATACATCAAGTTAAGAACTAGAAATATTAAGATGATCTTAGTTATTAGATGATACTATGATACTAATATTGACTGATATAAGATTAATACAGTCATTTCTGGATATAGACATAAAGAAGAGTAATCTAAAGAGGAACCAGGAATTATGCTAATATATAAAGTACCAAGGCCCAATGTGCACTACGAGAGACCAGTTTCCTGGATAGCTGAGAATAAAATATTGCAAGTCAGAAATCTTTGCTT
>JAJMIV010000557.1:0-10210 GCA_030563445.1 Metschnikowia gruessii
TTGAGATTCTGGCTTTGTTAAAACTCCGAGAAAAAAATTTATGTTGAAAAGTGGGTGTTTTTGTTGAAGTTCTGATCCATCCCCGCTGATGCTATTCCTTCCAAAACAAACAAGATGGAGTATATTGTTTCTTACAAATGGGTGGAAAAATGGAGATAATAGGAAAGAGAACATAACAGAAAGTTCATTAATCATATTCATTTCTGAATCCTCCCTTACAAAATCATCCAATTGATCTTAGCAGCTTTCGGTTATATGTGTTATTCAATGCCACTCACATTCATTAGAGTGTTACTTCACCAGTTAAATAATATACACAAGCTTTATTTGCAGCCAAGTAGAAAGTTCACAACCTTCTGTATCATTTTTCTCTTTTTCCTCCAAAAATATCCACTTAATATTTATAATTTAATTAAATTTTCCAGTTTATGTATTTTTTCTGCTGTCTTGTTTGTTTTTTGTTTTTGTTTTTTCGCAGTTAATTAAACAAAATGTCAAAACTTACAGAGATTTCAAAGTAAAGAAAAACCAAATTATTTCAAAATTGATTGGAAAAAATAGAATTCAGTTTAAAACTAATTGAAACAACTTTAATTTATAATGGCAAGAAAACAGAACATACTATACTTTGTCTTCTGTAGATCCTTTTATCAGTAGGTGCGACGTCGGCCCATGTGCAATTATCATTCAATCCCATACCATATATTAGACTCAGCCCCCTGTTGACAAACATGGCCCATTGGTTTATTTCTACAATCCTTCTATTATGCCCAATTTTTCTCTTTGAAACAATTCTGGGTGAGGTGTCCGATATTCTTCGTTAGGGATCATTATGCTAATTTGGCCTGGCATGTATATCCATCAGTTATACTGTACTACCATGGTAAGAATTTAATTATTTGAAAACGAACAGGTCATTTTTAGTAAGCCCGAAGTATCCAGAACCTTAGCTTTAATTTGCATTGAATTGATGTTTGGGGAAACTGTTTGAGTATATTCCCCATTCAATTTACTAAAATTGAATACCCGTGAGGGAAAAAATAGCCGCAACGAAAATGAGTACAATCTTTCTGTGTGTTTCTCTTTAAAGTACGAAAAAAAAAAGAGATAAAGTAAAAGACAGTTAAAAAGCCCCAGAATCAACGTGGCACTCTAGGCTGTGGCATCCGACCATTAACCCATCATGGATACTATGGTACGATCTCTCATGTCCCAACATGGATGGTTAAATAATCTGCTCTTACGCAATAATATTATGATGGATTACAACTTTTCTCTGTCTTGATATTCTGGATATATTCTTCAGAAATTTCTCCGCAAGAACAGCTGGGGTCGGTTCTGAAGAATGACGTTATTCATCTCTGAAAACGTCCTCCCAAATTCCAACCATAAGTTCTTGAAAAAAGTACACTTATCTTCCAACAAAAGGGGAGTATGGACACCCCTAAGCATCGAATACTCGCATGGACTGTGATCTACTTCTCTACTATTTTTGCTTGTTTCACTAATTGATTCATATATAATATATTCCATAGAAACAGTTTGCATTGGCTGCAGAGAAATGAAATTGATCGCGGGCAACACCGCTACTAAACACCCACAAAGAACACTCCACCGACCATGGAATATAAAGCAACGACTGCACTTATGATTCCATAACGACTTGAGCTGGCTCCGGATTTTACCGTAGCACTTGCAGTCGACGACGAGGTACCTTTAGCATTTTGCACGAAGCCTCCGGTGTATGCAGAGGTGGTAGCAGTAGTAGCAGCAGCATTAGCAGTGTCAGTGTTGGCGCCTTTGGTATTCTGAGAAGGGTCTTGAGCACTTGTTACCCTGGTCAGAAGAGACGTAGATGTAGACTTAGAAGTACCAGACAGGACAACGATGACGGAGGAATGCACCAGCACATCATTCTCGTTTTCAGGATTGAAGCCAGTGGCCCCCGAAGAGCCCAACCACGTCTTTTCGTCTGTCAAGTAGATGTTGTACTCATCTGCGGCAGTAGAATTATACAAATATGCATGGTAGTCTGTGTTGTTGGCTTGCTTGCTGTTCACGAACGATGGCAACCCATAGGTTTGCACAGAGACGTTCTTCACGTAAGCGTAGTAATAGCCGTACTCCTGAATGTCTTGAGAGTTCCAGTCGATGGCACCACCGGCCCACTCGATCGTACCCAAACCGTTAAGCGAGGATCCACCTGGCCACAAGGAAAACTGGACTCTCGAAGGAGTGGCAGGGAAATCGTATCTGTTCGTGGTGGAGTTCCAAGTAGCAGACCTCTCCAATTGACGGACCGATTTACCATCAACAGACCAGGTGATCTTGTCCTCTTGCCAGTCGATTTCGTAGTAATGCCAGTTCTCAAAAGTATCGCTGATGGCAAAACTTCCAGTGTTGGTATAGTTCAAAATACCCTTGGCGTAGTAGTTATTTTGTGGGTAGGTCAAATTGTAGCCAAGGAATTCGTAATCGATTTCATCCTGGACATCCGAGAAAGTAATAAACGCAGCAATCACACCTCTACCACGGGATGATTTCATGGTGGCTCCGACCTTACCAAACCAAAGGTACTTCGTGGAAGACACAACCGAGCCAGTAGACTGGTTAGGCATTTGCAACAAAATGGCATCTTCGTAGTTGTTGATGTATCCGGTGTACACCCAGTCGGTGTCGGAGGCATTACCCAAGTACTTGGTTTGGTCGATGATCTTACTGGCATCGTTGAAAGAATCAGTGAACGAAGACATTCTTGGTTGAGGCATGCACGCAGTCAAGTTGAACGAGTATCTGGGGTCACATCCACCCAAACAGTACGATCCAGTTCCACACATACCGTACTGTGAACAGCATGGGTATTTTTCAGGACATGGAGTGGTTTTGTTGCAGGCAATCTGGGTCCATTCACTGGCTCTCACGTAGCCAATGAACGACATCAAAGCCATGAAAATGAAAACAGGAAACGATTTCATTTTGGCGAAGTATGGGGAATTTCTGGAGTTGAAGCGAGGGTTCAGTAGGGGTATCCTTTTTTTTTGGGGTGGTTGAAGCGACAGAAGTTGGTCAAATAAGTATTTCAGGAAATTCAAAGCGGTACCATCAAACACTTTTTATTTGATTTGTTTTGATTTTTGTGGAGTTCAAATTCCTTTTTTTTTTGGATCTGCTTTTTCGGAAGCAAGAAAAAGAAGGAAAGAACAATGGGGGTCTGGGTCTTTATATCCTGTGCCCACTTGGTGAAAACAGAAAGGCAAAAAAAACCGCACCCACTGAAACGGTTCCTGCATGCATCTCTGAAAATATTAATAGAACGCGAGTGATCTAGTGAACTTAACCCCTTTAGGTCCTCTCGACTTGCACATTTATCCCCTTTGGGAAGACCGCGCGTTGGAAAATCAAAACATGTAAGTCTGTACAGGTGCCAAAGGTTTCCCAGATTTTTCTGAAAGAAGGGAAAGAAAAACATTTGGAGTTGCGCGATTTAAACCATTGTTTTTGGATTGGACGATCCTTCGAAGAACAACCCCACAGACCATTATACAAGATTCTGCATCTTGCTTTGGGTCTTGCTTTGGGCTTCTGGTTCTGCTTGTATTGTTTCGTAAACCGGTGTATCTCGATCCAGCAACTGCGTCCCACTTCAGACGCGTATTTCAACGTTTTCTTTGGCTCTTCCCCACTGCATAGATAGTATCTAGAAACCATTATATTCTTACACAGCCCGGTTATTCTAACCCCGGTTCTGTGTGAAATAATCGTACATGTTAGGCAGGTATGTAGATGGTTGGTCGTAGATCAAACCACTGCTACTGCTGTTGCTGCGGCCTCCACTCCCGAAGTTGGCTGCCGGCGTAGACCGGTGGGCCGTTTCCGGGTTATGTGCGGCTGCACCGCTAAACGAACCAGAATGGCCCGAATGGCCCGAAACAGACCCTTGGGATGGTCTCTTTGGGGGCAACTGTGGGGCATTTGGAGCCGATGGAAATGACGCGGCCGAGAACGGACTCTGTGTTTCACCTCCGAAAAAGTTCCCTTGTCCCAACTGGGGCTGCAAGGATTGCGCTTGTCCTTGTGCTTGACCATGGCTTGAATAGCCACTTGTCGGCCACGCTTGCTGAGCATGGGCGGGCCCTGTAGGCGCAGGATACTGAGACGCGTTTTGGGAACTATACGAGCTCAAGGACTCACCAGTGGCATCACGCCCCAAGTTGAGAGAACCCATTGATTGTGTGACCAGTCCCATTCGGGTCTGCCTCTCTATAGTGTTCTGGATGCCCTTCGCGTAGTCAAGAAGCTGTTGATAGAACCCGACTCCTCTCTGTAAGCCCACAGTATACCTCTTCCAATTGTTCTCGTAAAATCCATCGATCTTAGACTTCTGTTCGTTGAGAAGACCGTTCCTGAAACTTGACGACAGCTGGATTTCCTTCACCTTTGGACTGGAGATCAATTCTTCCCAGAGTGTTTTCACATCTCCCAAAAGCGACTTTTGTTTGTTGATCAATTCGTTCAAGCTGTTCAGGAAACTCTCGAACTTCTTCAACTCCTCCGGGAAGATGACCGTTTTGATCTCATTTGTCGACTTCACCCTGCTGTTGATAAGAAGAATGTCCGAAATGTCATCGTCATGAATCTGCTGCTTCAAGTCTGCGATTAGCTTTGCCTTGTTTGACTTCACCACGTTGAGCTCGTTTAAAAGATCCTCAAGACGCGTGATTTTGTCTTCAATCGTCACGGAAATCTTGCTTAGTTGAGCATCATCCATGTCCAACAAACTGATCTCGGGTTCCTGACTCTTAGGTGCAGTAGTTTTGACCTCAGGCATCAGAAAGAGATTCTTGAATTCCACAGAATTGGCACCCTTACCAAGAGTATGGTAAAATGCACTGTTATCCTGATCGATCAAAGCAAAGAGACGAGCATCGGAGTTGGCCGCATCGTATAAAGACCTCTTCAATTTGATGAGATCTTCTCTAAACTGGCCTTGAGAGGTGTTGGTCAGGGCCGAGTTCAAGAGGCTTTCACTCTTGCTCACACACTCCACAATGTTTTTCCTGCTCTGGGCAATCGCCGTTCTGTTGCTGGCATCTTGGGCAAACTTACTGGAGATTTCCTGGACTTTTCTGAGGGATTCAGCATCGAGAAGAGAATCTTGAGCTCCGTACTCCAACGGCTTTTCGGCCGCAATGAGCTCCTTGATGCTGACAAGGGCTCTGGGTAAGTTCAAGTATTCCAAAGCTGAAGATAACTCCTCATTGGAAACGTCAACCGCGTCGATTTCATTACGCACAAACTGGGACTTTTCTTCCGAGTAGTAGCTGAGAAGCTCATGGATACTCACAGGAACAACGTTGGCCAAAAAATGGCTGTAGTTGTTTTCGTTGATTTGTGCAAATGCATCGATCTTGTTCATCGGGATGGTCTTGGCACTATTCATGGCCTTTGGCTCTGCAAGCGTCACGAGCGACGGCACGATATCATGGTAGATGAGGTCGTTGTCCTTGGTGAGATCGCCGAGCTTGATTTTCAAGGCGTCCCGCTGGTACTCGAAGTTATCTAATAAGTCGTAGATGTTCTGGGCGCGAGATTTGGTCACGCTTTTCAACAAAGCAGGCGAGATTTCCGCAAGAACCTCGGAAGATTTCGTCAAGTACGCAATGGCTTCACCGTACTTGTGGCTGGCGTCTAACTGCAATCCCTGGAAGTAGAATGCCAACGATTTATAGTAGAGGCTTTTTACGCGGAAAATTGCTACCCACGACGCGTTCAACTGCGCAGAAACCTTGGACGTGTGGGTGTCGCTGGTCTCGGGGTCATATTCGGCAAGTTCGTCGTCGTCTGGGTCATCGCCAAGGGTCAAAACATCGTCCTCGAGACCCGATTCCCGGATACCGAATTCTGCGTGGTCAGGGAAGGCAGACGAGCCGTCGTCGTTGACCAAATGCGCAGTCTCCGCATAGCAGTCGGCATAGGAATTAGCCGCCGACGCACAGAGCTTGGCGATCAAGGAGTTTTTTGTTTGTGCAAGGTCACCGTCGATGACTTTCAACGTGAACATTTCCTGACTCTGGGCCAAGCAAAGGTTGGACAAAAACTTGCCTGTAGCAGGCTTTAAATCCGACGATGGACTGTCAAGGAAACTCTCAGATAAGTAAGTAAACACACCAGCGGCCTGTTGCATCATCTGGAGCGCCTCCTTGAAGAATGCCTCGCCGTCTCCGCCAGATGAAGACGGGGTTTTAAGTGCATCACTATATTTCAGTGCTGCGGCCTTCATCAACGCCGAACCGAGGTTAAAAAGCACGCTGGCCTTCTCAAACGCCACTGAAGTCTGTGTATGTTCAACATCGGGCGCAAACGCATCGTGCCAGGTGAATTTGACCGGTTTCCGTTTGTTCACACTCAGCAACGGCACCCGCAAGTCCAAAAGCTCCAACCGGCTGTAGTAGTCGAGACAAAATTCGAGGGTTTTAGTATCGTCGGCGGCTGCTTGGACGTTTTTTCTCAACTGGGTGAATTTCGCCAAGTCGTCCTGGAATTCAGTGGTGTTTCCGTATACGGATAGTAGATAATTGTTCAAAGGTTTAGTCCAGTTGACTTCATCCGAGGCCTTAGAAGGTGCACTCAAAAGTAATGCTTTCATTTTGGGTGTTGACGGGTGTAGACTTTTTTTTATACCTTGGGAATATTCAATGGTATTTCTGTTTGTGTTTTTACTTTATTCACCTTTTTTGTTGCCCTGTTTTGATGGAATTTCAAGGAAAAACTATCGAAGCACTAGAGTATTGATGTGGCCACTGGCCCCTATCGGGCCGAGAGTGTTGCTCTCATAGATAACTGTGAGAGTCCTGCAGTTGGGGCCCACGAGGGAATTCACGGGCCATGGCAAATAAGTTTAAGGGTGGGGTAAAAAGGACACGGTGGAGAAATACCGGAATTTTGAGGGGTAATTTTTATTAACTGTTTTATTTTGAGTTTGATGGGCTACTTTTTATTTTCTTAAAGGTTTGTGTGTGGAGAATATCCCTAGTGTTGGTTAGATTAGGCCTAGAGAGGTTATGGCTGCGGCAGTATCTGGCTGCAGCAGGATACGGCTGTGGTCTGGCCAAGAGGTGGATGGAACATAGGGATATTTTTGGTAAAGTTTTTGGGTTTGCCCATATTCTTACTTTTATAGGTGTTGTATTTATGGGTATGATATCTGTGGCTTTTATTTTTCGTTTTTTGTGAAGATCTGTGTATGTTCTACAGTAGACCTGAAGAAACTGTGTGGCCCATAGTGAACACTAATTTCGCAGCCAAGTTAAAGTTCACTTCAGAAAACATGCTTCCCCTTTCGGACTCAGAAATTTTTCTTTTCAGGGTTTTCTCTTCCAGCTGGTTACACTTAGGCTACAAGAAATGAGCCTTCGTGGATCAAAGATCGTCTTTTTGAAGTGGAGGACATTCATATTTGTTTTACGATTCGTGTTGTATGTTACCAGTTTCAATGGCTTATTTGTGATCTTCTAATTAGTTACGTTGAATGATTGAAATTTTTTCTTAGTTTGGATAATACATAACGATGGAGCCACAGGGCGATAGAGCTGGGGGGCTGTACCAAGTGCTTTATAGTCAAATTAGACACTGTCAAATTTGGAAACTGGCGGTTTCTATAGGTCACTTAGATCTTATTATATTTCTGGTGAAGATTATTTCTATAAAAAAGGAAAGCGACTCTTTAGATATATATTTTATTCATACTTATTCAACTTCTAAAGGCATGCAACGCACAAGTATGTTTTACCTGCTAATTTCATTCTGACACGCAGAAACATACACAGAAGCTATTTCAAGATAGAGTACTCGAATCCTTCTTTTTCTTTATCCGCCATGAGTACAATTTATTGGAACTCAAAGAAAATCACACGATAATTGACTCTTATAGCTGATTTTAATGGGCTGGCAGAAATTAGAGTATCTGGTTCCACCCCATAGTAAACCAATAAACATCAAGTCACATGATTGGGTTCCATTTAGGTCACAAAAAGTTTTCACTTAGAATCACTTTTTCGTACCCCCACATAACCTCATTTATCTACTAAATTAAAAAAATATCTAGCTTTATATTTATTCCAATAATGACTAATAATATCACTCCCACTAAACCTGCGACAACTTTGGGTGCGAAAATGGGAACATCAGACTGGCCCAGACTGGCCGAACACTAAATGATACATTCATATTTCTCTAAAAAACACACTATTGGCACTGACACGTTTATAGAATCTTATTAGGCTATTTCAGCCTCTTGTTTATTTTACATATAAAGAATTCGAAAAACAAAGTGAAACACAGTCTATACCTGTCACTAAAAGGGCGTCAAATGGTCCTCTATCAGAGTGAAACCACTCAAAAATACACAGAAACGCTACTACTGTGCCCTTGATTCTGGCTTGTAAGATTCATCCACGACCAAGTTGACCCAAGGGAAATGATGAGGAATATAGGCGTCTGCCTCGGCATCTCTCTCACTAAAAGGGGAGTGCGAGTGGGGAGGTTTTGGGTACCCCTTGATGCTCCATTTCTTCATGGGATGGGAGTCTGCCGAGTCTCTCTTATAGTAGGGAGTACGAATCGTACCTGTTCTCCAATGGCGTGTGAGGAAATTCGCCACAGTCTCCGGAGAAGCTATACCTCTCTTTTCTTCGTGGTTGGAAGCCTTGGCCTCGGCCAAAATAGTTGCATTTAAAAACACAACAGTGGCCTGATTGTCTTCGTATGTGAAAACGGGATACACGTCATCAGGAATGGTCAAGCCTGAAATAATAGCGTCGGATGGGATAAGAGTACCACTTGATGTGGTGTTTGAGGGTGGGGGTGGGGCTGGGGCAGCATTTGCGAGCACAGCAAGAGCACTAACAATCAAAGGGGCAGAAAATTTCATATTTCTGAGGGATTAATCGGCTTTCAATATTCTAAGATATGAGGAATAGTAAAGAGAAAAATATTTGATTCAAGGGGATTTCATGTCTTAGTTATATACTACGTTAAATTGGGTAATATTTGGGTAATGCGACATCTGTATCATGTTCCTATCAGATGGTCCTTTGAGGTACCGATCAGGTAGAACCATCTCATCCCACAAATGCACAGAAACGTCTTTTCATGCAATAAAAAAGCCTGCATTGATTCTCTGACAAATAATTTAAAACAAACCATCAGGAATTCCCTTTGAAGTCCCAATTGGGAACACGCCTTTCCACTTCGCGCAATAGAATATGACCATGAATCATGCATTCGATATGACGTGCGTGTGAGAGAAAATTCTCCTTTAGGTGAAAATCTTGATAAGAAACGTTTCAAAAATATAACAAACAGTGATTTGTTTTCCTCCTTGCATAACCACAACGTGGGATGAAGATGTTTGAAATGCCCCCTTCTGTTTACCACTTACCCTGAATGATGTTATGTTGCCTTGTTGGTCATGTGAACTTTCCATCGTGGAAGGAAGAAAGGAAGATTTCAAGCCATATTAAGCTTATCTCTTTTGGAAGAATTTTCAGAAACAAGGTATACCCACAAAATATTTTTTCACCTCAAGGTTCAATCTTGGAAGACTCAAAGTGTGGTATTTACCAAACCAAAATGGGTCTTCAAACCTGCCACGCTTGCAAGATATGCACAACAACAATTCACTGCATTGGTCTAATTCAAGAGATGTGTTTCAGATAGGAGACTTTTCCAAATAGAGAAAGTATTGTTTCAACCCCTTCCCAGTTCTGTCGAGTTATTGAAATGGATATGCTCGCATTTGTAAAACCTCTATGAGATTTTAAAAGCTTGAGATATGACTGGAGAATTAAAATCACAGAATTCACGGACAATTGAGGGAACTAAATGGGCCAAAAATTATTAAAAACATCCTATGATAGACCATGTGTTGTACCAGTATACTGAAAACTTTCTTGTAGACCATATATTGGGTGTTGCCTAGGATGTTACCTTGGGTAAGAAAATCTATAGAATTTCGAAACAGTGACTCGTCTTTTCTGGCATAGATCACTCTTTTCTTGGTTTATCTGTCTATCGAAAGCTCGCATGGACATATTTGTAGTGAATTACCAACCCAACTAGTCTTTCCACCCAACACATAAGAGAAATAGGGTTCTATTAAGATAAAAAGCGGGTTTTACGAGAAAAAAAGGGTTGACTTTTTTTTTTTTTT
>JAJMIV010000558.1:0-10254 GCA_030563445.1 Metschnikowia gruessii
TGCTCGACATTGACGACATCCATGATGACACCACCTTTCAACATTTGGGCCAAGCCAGCTTTAATCTTGTAGTCCGACATTGTGATTTGAGTGTGATTGAATTGTGATGAGGTTGTGATTGTGATAAATTTGTGATAAATTTGTGATAAATTTGTGATAAATTTGTGATAAAATTTGTGATCGCCTCTGAAAATTCTTGTGGGGTAGAGACAGAAGAGATACCTTTGCGTTGTATTTGCGTTGTCTTTTGTAATATTTTTTTTGAGAATCCAATTGGCAGATCTTTCACTTATATTTCAATGGGCTTTCTGAGAGTGACTCACATGGAAAGTCTATTCGTTGGCGAAACAATGCCAAGGTGTCGGGATTATTAGGAAGTCCAAATGCGGGAGGTGCATGCACAACATGCATAAGGGACCGTGATTTGTGAGCAAATGCCCGCGAGTTGAGCGCCAGTTCAGTGGCAAAGCGCAAAATGAGCACATTCTCCGGCATACAAGATATTAAGTCACAATGTGCTTACGGACCCCGGGACGACGATAAATGTCGTCGACAGGCCAAGAACAGAGTGGAGGGGCTGAATTTCGGTTGTAGTGAGTAGAGGTTTTTCTCACTGGCCCTAATAAAACTGGGAATATTCTTAGAATTCACCATAAACTTGAAAAGCTCCCCACTTTTGCCCTATTAATTTTTGGAAATCTTTGGAAATCTTTTCCATCACTGACGGTAGTTGCGGGGATCAAGGTGTATGTGCACACCCACCTGGATACATTCCATGACTCGTTCAACAGACGGACTGACTATCCCGGCCACGTAATCCGAGTCAGTTGCTCGGTGACTCTTTCTATTCCAGGCAGATCCAAGAAAGTGCAATATTTGAGAGAATATTTGTTTCCATGACTCTTTTCACATATCTTCAATTGCCAGAATTGGTCTGCGCTGTTTTTGCGCCTTGTGACTTTTCATTTTTTGCCGCTTACTTTTAATTTTCCGCCTTTTCACTCCATTATTCATCTTTTTCACTGCAGATCATTGCTATTGTTCCAGACGACATTCCATTCTCCATTCTCGTGCTTGTGAAAAATTCCTCGCGCGACCCCGCTTTCCCAAAGAGTACGCCTATAATTAAGTCAGTATCCATCCGGGCCGAAGTATCGAATTAGACAAATCAGGAACAGCCAAAAGTTGGAAACACCAGAATTTGAAATAACCGCATACTTTTCAAACAAAAAAAAAAAATAATATTCCAACCACAAAACACAATCACAACCACAATCACGAACCAAATACTTCACCAAAAGCTTCACCAAAAACTTTCACTTTCACCCATGTCAGACCAATCAGTTGTATACACCGTTGGCGTTTTGGCCCTCCAAGGCGCGTTTGCTGAGCACCTAGAGTACTTGGCCCAGGCCGCGCAGTTGCCCCACCTCCAAACACAAACGTTTGAATTTATTCCCGTCAGAACACCGCTACAATTACAAAAATGCCATGCTCTTGTTGTACCTGGCGGCGAGTCTACTAGTATGTCATTAATTGCGGAGAGAACCGGGATGTTTGAACCATTGGTGGAGTTTTCTCGGGCAAACCCGGTCTGGGGCACCTGTGCCGGGCTCATTTTTCTCGCCAGCGAAATCTGTAATGGGCGCCCGCACCAAAAGGCCCTTGGGGCCATGGCCATCCAGGTGACCCGGAACGCGTTTGGCCGCCAACTCGACCTGTTTGGGGAGCCACGTGACTTTACTTCGTTTGCTCCGGGTTTAGACGATTTCCGTACCGTGTTTATCCGAGCTCCTGTTGTGTCCGGCGTGAAAAGTCAGGCCACCCCAGGCCCAAACCGGGCCGCGCCGAAGGCCCAAATGGACCCTGTAGGCCCAAAAATGGACCCGGCCGCGCCTGTGCGCGACACTGCCACAATTGAGGCCCCATGCCAAAATGACGCCCCGGTAGAAATTCTTCACTCTTTGGAAAATGGCTTGGTTGTTGCGGTGAGACAGGGTAATAAATTAGGCACGCTGTTTCACCCAGAGCTTTCGGACGATTGTAGATTCCACGGCTGGTTTTTGCTGGAGTTTGTGGTGGGCTGTAGGAGCTAGAGGAAGTTTAATAGATTAGATTGGTAATAAGGATGACTTGGAGATGCAATTGGCCTATTTAGATGTATGTGGTGTTCTGGTAAGTATCTGGCCAATACCGTTGAACATTCTGTCTTCTACCCTTCGAATTGTGAAAAGTCATTATCAATATCCTTGGAAAATGGTCAATAGTGTGGCATACTAGAATCTAACAGAACCGAACATTTGAGTCTGGGAACAGAAAGTTTTTCGAGATTATGCTACAGTATATTTTATTGTCACAGAAGACTTTATTAATTTCTAACTAGATTGATGGATTGGAAAAGCAAGGAGCAAGTAGCCATCCATAACTTAGGACAATTGATATTATTCACGAGAATTAACTTCTTACAGAGGAGATTTCCTGAACCAATAGAATGATAATAGGATCATAGTGCAAAAATGACGAAGAGCAGTACAAGAATAGTATATTAGTAGTTAAAGAGTAGTGTATAATTAGTGGAATAATAGTATATTAGTAGTGAAATATCAGTAGAATAACAGTATATTGGCGGTAAAATAACATTATATTAGTAGTAGAATAACAGTAGAATAATAGTAGATCAATAGTGGAATGATGTTGAACAAGGATAGAATAATACTGGAATTACAAGCGAGTAACACTGTAATGATAATACAGTAGACCGGAAGAATACTGAGAAAAGATAGGTTAACATTACAATAACAGTGTATTAGAATATATTAGCCGTAGATTACCAGTAGAATAATAGTAGTTTAGTAGTAGAATAATAGTAGGTTAGTAGTAGAATAACAGTACAATAACACTAGAGAAACGCTAGAAACACTAGTAATACTAAAGCAAAACCAAAATATTACTTGATTGAACCGTTTAGTGTGTAACAGAGAAGTGAAATAATATGGTCAATTTAGGGCCATGGAGCAGAGTAGAGGGTTATTAGTGTCGGTAGGAGAGCAGGTCCTCACGAGAATCATGTCGAATTAGGGCCGCACGAGAAATTAGGGCCGCGCAAACTAATAATGCATCACTTGAAGTAGGTCCCCATTTCTTTAAGGAACATGCAGAACAACGTGAAGTATTTATAATTTTCTTTGAGAAATAGCCCTAAACTCAAAAGCATTTATTTATTTTCCGCTTATCTAACAAAGTTTATGGTTCTAGACCTCAGTTGGCCCGGTTCTGTAGTTTCATAGTGTGGCACTTTACCAGTTTCGCAGTCTGGCAGCTTGGCCCTAGTACTTCCAATCCCCTTCACTCCACCACATCACATAGACGAGAAATACATACATAAATGGCGAAATATTAAAAAAGCTCCACAATTCTGAAACATGATCACAAGCCTCCACACCCTCACCAGCTCAAGAGAACTAAAAACCAATAAATGTCATGATCACCATCATGTTAACACCCATATTCATTTGGCCCTACCTGGCGTCTGCTCTGCGCGCACTTGGCCCTGGGCCCTGGGCCCTAGCCTGGCCCTAACATGGCCCTAACATTAGCATACATTAGCCCTACCTGGTCCGCAGACTTATCACTTACCAAAAGATATCCCCACAAAAGTCACCCCACCAAAACATGCAAAACTCAAGATGGGGAATCCCGACAAAAAGCCAGAAACCCAAACACCCCGATGACTTATCGCAGTACCTACGGCAAGGAAAGGCCAGCGACTTGGAATTGCGTAAAATCTCGTCGCATAGGCCCGCCAGGGCCGCAGGCCATATGAACAACGTGGGGTCCACATTAATCGTGGGAAAAAGCAAACAGTACGGACCAGGAGGACCAACAGGCCCGGCGAACCAGTACCGCAACTTCTCGGAACCCGTGGCACACTTGAAAACACAATCATTGACCCATTCACGGAGCGTGGGCGATACCCACAATGCCGCCCACAACGGGTCTGTGACCCGCGGACCAGGGATTGGTCCGGGGATGGGTCCGCCGCCGGACTCGCCTGGTTCGCCGCATGGAATCCCCCGATTTCCTTCTAAATCCATCCGGAATTCGACCTTATCGCCCTCAGAACCTACCCAATTGACGGTGTGGTTCCATGAACCCGCGTCGTACCCGCAAGACGTCGTGATCGACTCGTTGGCGGTACCAGGCCTACGCGCAGGCGATATTTACGAACTACAGCCGCTCAGAAAGGAAACAGACACCGCTATTCTTGCGGGGGTCCCTCAGAAACTTATCTTCATTGTTCGTGAGGATAATATCATATCCAAGAGCACCCCGGTGGCATCTGGCGCCGTAGGTCTAGGCGCCGGGCCTAAAAGTAAGGCCAGCTTCCAGATTTCGTTGACTTCGGGCCTTCAGAAACTTCTAGATGTTCCTCCAAGGTCGTCCGTGCAAGTGAAGTTGGTGGCGGACCCAAAAACCGTAGAATTGGACAGCGTAGAGATCTACATCAAGGATGTGAACTTTTCGCGAGACTCACAGTGGGCGCTTTCGTCCTCCATGGTCGGAACGTGCTGTTATGTGGACCAGCGGGTCAGTTTTATGGGAAACCGTATTGGTTCGATCAAGTGTCTTTTCAAAGACGGAAGAAAGCTCTTCAGCGGGTATATTGGGACTAATACCAGCATTGTGTTCCGGTCTGAAAGTGCCAAGCTCGTGTTTTTGGTGCAGCTCTCGCGGGAAATGTGGAACTTCGAGGAGAACGGCGAGATCATGTTCCATAAGCTTGTAAACACGCTTTTCCCGATGATTTTCAAGAAATGGCGCACCAACAACTCCCACCACGCCATCACCATAGTTCTTTTCACTTCGGTGGACTTTACCCGTATTCCGTGGATCACACTAGGTGGCGGCGAACGGCCCTCACATTGTCAGGACTACTATAGGGTGGTGGTAGATCAGGTGAGTGTGTTTATCTGGGACAAGATCATGGCCAATTTGCGTCTTGAGTTTGCAAATTTCAAGAGAGACATTCTTTTACATTTGGAAGGCGCCGAGTTCAAGATCAAGGGCGAGCCGTGCCCGTCCGTAAAGGGTAATTTGCTCGAGGCAATCAATCTCAGTTTGACCCTCGTAGCAGACCGGTACAAAAACACCGATTTGCGACACACAATCAACCATTTGGTAGTGGTAACTCCCGGTACAGGTCTTTTTGACGTGGACTACGACCTCATGCTTGAAACGTCCAAAAAGATGTTTAGTCTTGACTATGCGTTGGATATTGTTTGTTTGAGTCAGCCGCCACTACACACTGTTCCTTTATTCCGTTACAGGACCGAGCGAGGGGAAGTCGAACATTGTGTTCCTAAATGGTGCGACATGTCGTTCTACGGGGCCGTCAAAAACGTGTCTTCACAGTGGATTCCCCGCTGTAAAATCTACGAGCTTCAAATGATGGGGCTCATGGAAAACGAAGTGAATGATGTCCAACTCGAACGTATTCACTTCCAACACAACATTCCCATCATCGAGTCCATGACCAACTATGACGATGCTGTTTTCAGCCCTGTCAATAGGAAACCGTTGATTGTCAAGAACCGCCTGGAAAAGCGTAAGGGCAAACAACCGCCGCCGGTAAACAACACCGCCACACTTTCGCTTATGCGGAAGATCGGCAAGTCCGCCGCGGACCAGGTCATTTCTCAACGCTCTGCCACAAACGTGTCCACTACGAATTCTTCCGTAAACGGGCTAGTGAGCAACATATCCATGGCCAACTCGGCGTTGTCGTCTTTGTACACGTTGAACAAAACCGGCGACGATTCAGGTAATAAACCGAAGAAGGCGTCCAGCCCTTCTGTCAAGAGCATTTCCGCCAAGAACGGACGAAGTTCAAGTAATATGAGCGAATCTTCCAACCAGGGCGTCAAAGTGCTGCGAGTAACCGCCGACGCCAACTTGAGAAACGAAATCTCGAAATCCTCGCGAGTCAACCAGAAAGCACGGAAACGGGAAACCGACCAGGCGGCGTCTTCCACGGAAAAGCGAAAATCGGCGTTTGAGATCGAGTTATCGGAAAGAGAGGAGAACAATCCGTACTGGATGTGTATTGAGAATCCCTCCGAACCGCAACGAACAGTGGCGGCAAACTGTAGCCGGTGGGCCGACGTTTTCCCGCCAAAAATCAAACGGAGAATGTTCAAATGGCGTTCGTTAAAAGCTCCCGCCGCCCTTCCCATTGGAACCACTTTATTCCCCACTAGTTCGCAGATGGAAACAGAATACACGTTCCAAATCTACGTGGTGACGTTGAACTGGGAAAACCGACTTGAACTCAAAACAATGAAGGATCTTATGAGAGAAATGATCAGGCTCAGACTTGCGCTGGGCTTTCAAATTTGCTATGGCGATAGAGTCAAGAAGGTTGAGGCCGACAGAAAGTCCGGCGGGTACCCAGAAGGTATCATCAAGTACTTCCCGTCCGGCGACTGTTCTGGTGCGCGGATCTACTTATCGTTGAATGACGAAATCCACCGGATTTTCCTCGACTACAATGGTTCGTTGAATGTGCAACTTTATAAGAAAGTGAAGAACGAAGAAAAACTCAAGATTCTCTTGGGGGCACAAAGTCCGCAAGCGAAACAACAGCCGTTGATCCGAACCAGATATGCTGATGAATACACCCCTTCAAGGGTGAACATTAACGAGTCCAGATTTCAGTACTTTAACTGGAACCAAATGGATCAGCTTATTGCTGGGTACGAAGATGCAGTACCGGAAATCAGTAAGCATTTCCACCAAATGAAGTTTGTTGTTATCCCCGGCCCCATTTCATCCAACGCGTATCATATCAATAACGAAAAGTTGACCGAGGAGGAAATTCGTCTAGAGGGATTGCGCAAATTGATTGCTCTAATCGAGCGTGGAAGGTATAAAGCCAACGAGGATTCTTCAGCCAGAAAGAAAGACGAGATTTTCCAAGAAATCAACTTTTACACCGGAAACTTACACGACTTTCTCAACGAGCAGGCGGAATACTTCGATGTCAGTGGCACAAAACCTTCAAATTCCCTCATGATTACCGATGGGCTGCGTTTCAACATGAATGTCAAGCTTGGTCAATTGGCCCAAGAACCCCAGACAGACGGAGGGTTAAAGTTAGTGGACAGAACCTGGCACTTCAAATTCCACCCACACTGTTTTCTTGGTAGTGATCTTGTTTCGTGGATTATCAAGCAGTTTGATGACATCGATAGCAGAGAGGCGGCTACTGAATATGGCCAAACACTCATGGACCGAAAGTTGTTCAGCCACGTCGAGAATAGGCACGGATTTTTGGATGGCCACTACTTTTATGAATTCTGCGACGAGTATGTGGACCAGAACTACAAGGCGAAGGTTGAACGGAAAAGTTGGTTCAGTAAGAAGTTACACCAGGAACATGAGGACAAGGAGACCAGGGAGACTAAGGAGGTTAAAGAATTTAAAGAATTCAAAGAACCGAAAGATGCCAAGTCACCTTCGTCAACTACTCCTAATACGCCTCTTTCGGTGGCGCCAAACACCCCCTCGGTGGCGCCAAACACTCCCTCGCTTACCAGAAGCAACTCCATAACAAGCACAACCGAGACGCCCAACGAGTTAAAAAAAGTGGTGTCTCTGTATCTCCTCCAGGAAAGTGAAATGTCGTCGTTGAGCGAGTCACAAAAAGCGCGCCGACGCAAGAAGTTCATGATCAGTAAACACGTCAAGTACAACTGTGATCCCTCCGGGAAATCCTTCAGACCCGAATTGCTCGATGTTCATTACGACAGTGTACATAACCCCGAGCACTGCTACCATATCCGGTTGCAGTGGCTCAACACAACCACCAAGTTCATTGACGAAACAATCATCAACTGGTCGCGTTTTTGTGAACGGTACGGACTTAAACTTGTGGAAACGCCCTGGCGAGAATTGTGTACTATTCCCGAAATCAACCCGTTCCATTCGTTTGTTGATTTGAAGTTTGCAGTGAATCCACTCCAGGACCCCGAATTCAGGGATTGCGAGATTCTCAAGACAAACAAATTCTACTTCCATCTTCACTTCTTGAAGGTGGCGGACTTTCTTCTAGACAACCGAGGCACGTCGTTCTTTCTGAAGGAACACATCGAGATTTGCTACAGTTGGGGAAAACCTAGTTTCAAGTATGCGCAGTTCATCCACAAGAGTGGCGCGTACATTGTTGAATTGAGAGATAATGGTGAATTCTGCATGGCCCCAAACAATGTGCACATTCTCCGGGTAAACACGTTTGTGAACCCCGCATCCGAACAGAGTGCAAAGAACAGTATCATTGATTCTCAGCGCGTGATGTTGAAGTTCAGAGAGTGCTGCAGAGACGAAGGGTTCTTGCGACAAGTGTTCCGAGACGCGGCTAAATTCTTAAAAGAGGACTACGATGCAGCGTATGTCGTTGGGATGTAATTGATGTATACAAAAATTGGCGCCCTTGAATCTAGGCAGCGATTCTCTCGGCGATCTTGAGAGCATCGGCCAAAACACCGTGCGCAGTCACCTCAGCACCGGCTCCGGCTCCTTGGATGATCAATGGGTTGGGGTATCTTTCAGTCTTGAAGGACACAACGTTGTCGGAACCCTTCAAAGAGGCAAAAGGATGGTCGAAGTCGTACTTGGCAATACCCACAGAAACCTTGTTGGCCTTGAAGTCGACTTGTCCAACGTATCTCAACACCTTGTTCTCGGCCAACGCGTCGTCCTTACGCTTCTGGAAGTCGGCATCGAAATTTGGAAGTTTTTCCAAGAATTCAGCACCGGTGGCACACGCCTCCAACTCTTGTGGCACAAGCGAGTCCACAGCAAAAGACGATGGAGACTCCACCTCAAACCCGGCGATTCTGGCCAAAATGGTCACCTTTCTGGCGAAATCCATACCGTTCAAGTCGTCTCTTGGATCAGGTTCAAGGAAACCCAATTCCTTGGCCACGTTGACCACATCGGAGAACTTGGTGGTGGAGGCCTCGCTGGTGGAGAGAGAGTTAAAGATGTAAGACAAGGATCCCGACAAAATACCCTCGATCTTCTCCACCTTGTCACCAGTGGCAACCAAGTCTCTCAATGGGCCAATGATGGGCAAACCTGCACCGACGGTGGCCTCGTGGTAAGCCAATCCGCCTCCTGGAGCAGCCGAACTGGAGAAAATCTCGTTCCAGGTGGCCAAGTCCGAGGAAAAGGCCTTCTTATTTGGCGTAGCAATGGAGATTCCTTGCTTGATGAACTTTGGGTAAAAGTCGGCAATGGAAGCGTTGGAGGTGTTGTCAATCAAGATAGTTGGCTTAGGAGACGCCTTCAAAAAAGCAGCCAATTCGTCCAAAGGCAAAACTGGTTGAGCAGCAGCAGTTTTGTATGATTGCAAGTCCACTGGCTGGTAGTCTTTAGAGACAATGGCCTCTTTGGAGCTTCTGGCCAAGTACACCACATTGAACGCAATAGTGGATTTCAAGTTTTTCAACTGGTTGATGAAGGCAGAGCCCACCACTCCGGCACCGATGATAGCTACGTTAACAGACATTATGTTTGTGAAGAGTTGAAGAGATGAAGAAATTAGTTGCGGCCACTATGACTACAGTGGCTCGCGAAAATTATGGCTGCAGGGCACGTGACCGTCGTCAAGAGAAAGCGACAAATGTCGCGAATCCCAGCTGCACTTGTTCATTCGGGCGCGCGGTATCTCTACATATTTGTTAATCATTTACTTTTGATTAATACCGCACTGGCAACCGGTGAAGATGTACAGGGGAATTAACAGGGTAATTAACAGGGGAAATGTACAGGGAAAAAGAACAGGAATTATTCAATGAAAAGTGCGAAAAAATGGAAACAAAGATGTACCGGTAGGAAGAGTAATACCGCGCGGGTAACACTGCACTGGTCTATGGTCTGTGTCTAGATCGTGTTGCAAATCACGTTTGTGATTCGGTTATTCATTTTACTAATTTTGCTCAGAAATGATTCATTATTGGCACAAGTATCAGGGAAATTCATAAACATGGGCTGGAAATATCACATGCTTAACCCATAGTCTACGGTCTGTATGGTCTATTTATGAGCTGACTACATTGCAATAATCACTGTGATTTCGGATACTGAATTTTACTGCTTCTTTTTCAGAAATGATTCATTACTGATACAAGTATCAAGGAAAGCCAAGGGTTCGGAATGCCTCATGATGAACCTATCTGATACACTGGTCTATGG
>JAJMIV010000559.1:0-10212 GCA_030563445.1 Metschnikowia gruessii
TTTTATTATTTATTACGTATGTCTTTATTTTATAATGCCCCCGCCGCTCCGCTCCTCGGAGGGAGGAACGAAAGCAATTTTGGAAGAGGGGGGCATAATATATTAAACACTCCCACCGCGTTGTGGCGGAGGGGTTAGAGCTGATCTTTATAAGGCCCAGGGAAAATGTGTTTAGTTTATGTGAAAAAAAGCATGGCCTCTAAGTGGTTCACAACCACCAGTTTTCCACAAAAATTGAACAGTATTTTGACTTAGATTCAGTTGTGTAGAACAATTCTATACAATTAGAATAAAAGTTAAACCTCTTATTCGTAAATTCACACCTCCTCACCAACTTTGCACCATCCATAATGCGCACCCAATACCCTGACCAATACCTCAACAATACCCCACGAAATATGATTCAAATAGAAAAATAAAACCCAACTGGACCCAATTGAAGGAGCCCCAAAGCGATCAAGAGCCAAAAAAGACATAAAATACCACCACTTTTGGTCTCTTATAGGCAGGTCCCGATCCTCCACCTACCCCAGTTTTGTAGACCCAAAACCGCCAAAACCCATCATTTTAGAAAGCTCCGTCTCAGGAACATGATTCTCAGCAGCCAATGCCTCCTTTTTCTTCTTCTTGAGTTCCTGTTTTCTCCTACTTTTGCTCTGTTCAAACGCAAGTCGCCGGAGCACCCGTTCTTGTAGTCCTACACCTTCAGACCCATCTCCCACAGTGGCCTTGCTTCGAAGCAGTTTCTTGACAAGTTCCTCAAGTGTCTGGACGACCTGGGCCACTGATGCCCGGCTGACTCCATCTTCAAGTTGCTGTTCACCCTCACCACCGGAGTTTTTCTGCAATTTGCCCAAATTTTTCAAGTGCTGGGGCGAATTGAAATGGTCCACGAGTGCCAAGGTGTCTCTGAAGGAAATATCACATGTGGGACACGCAAACCCGAACCGTTTGCTCTTTCCATACGTCGATGTAGAGGCCTTATCTTGTGCGATAAGAGTATGTTTCCCCACAGAGCTGACTGCCTCTCCCACAAGGTGTGCACGGAGCTGAAGAAGGTCCTTCAGTTTAAGTTTCTTCCCTAGAGCTTCAGAAGGAATATTTTGGTTTTTTTTGGTGTTTCCACCTCGTTTGGCCTCGGCCTCATATGCATCTACATCCCACTGCTTGCGGCCATATTGGTCGGTCGAGATCTTGTCAGACATGGAAGAGTGGCAGTTAAATCGGAAGTATGCGTGATGAGAGGGTTTTATTTAACTGATTTTCTTTTTTATTTCGATCTGGCTTGATTTTTTGCCGTCTTTTTGCCGTCTTTTAGTGGGATAGTTTAGGTAGAATATTCATGTATGGGGAGGCTTAAAGCTTCGTGCATACACGATAAGACCACGATGGAGGCGCGATGCACATTACCCAAGCATGGAGCCGGTGCGTGGGACTATCCTGGCTATAAGGATATGGTGGACTTGAGTTGGGCTTGTACAAGTGAAGCGTAGAATTCAAGTAGTCCAATCATGTGTTAAATAACGAGGGGAGTTTTTGGCTCGTGAATAATAAGCTTGGGTTCTGTTTCTGTTTTTTTCTGGTGTGGTGGGGTTTTATCGTATGGTACATTGTCGCAGAAGGTGAGGCCCAACGTGATAACATAGTATTCAACCCCTGGGGAAGTGTTTCTTTCTAATGCTGAAATCCCAAAGTTTAAAAGTTATCATGAGACTAAGCTATCGGGACATTATCAGGAAATACTACTCTGAACATTATTGGGCTTCCTATCTTCCCACACGCATTAACATAAGCTGCCAATAAACTTGCCCATCCGAAGTCAATTGTTTATGATCCTGATTTGAACATGGAGACTATTGCCTAGGAAAAGAAATCTATAAGAATACGACAGAGTGGTTCTTGCCAAAAAAAAAACAAAAACAAAAACAAAAAAAAAAATAACGTCTTGTATGTACAAAAACAGACCGAATAATGGGATAAATTCAATCACATTCTTTAGCACGGTATTGAATGTCATTGAATTTGGTGAAGTTTTACCCAACTGTCTACCCAACAGACCCCATGCGTAGAAAAGTAATCCATATAACCTAAGAAATTTGAGATTTTCGTATCTATGTAACTTTTCCATTGCCGTTATGTGTATGTATTATTGCCGAGAAGTCCTCTTAATACTGTTCTAAGTAAATAGTAAGAACCCACTAAAATCATATCAAAGGAATCTTCAAGACACTATTTTAAAGCGCACGATTCCCATAATTGAGGTATATTAGGATATAGCATTGGTGTGGAATTCGTGACGGTTCACCCAAAAAGTCGCCCCTGAAACAGGGAGCCGGGTTGAAGGGTTACCATAATTTTTTCGCTTCTCTCTTTAAAATGGCCCTTCTCCTCAGCTTTCCAGAGAATGTCGCAAGAAAATACATAGTATGGGCATAATAGCCTTCTACACCACCGTTTCTTCATACGGGCACTTTTACTTTGCACAAAATTCCTTCCTTCGTTCCTGTGTCCCACTTGATTATAAAAAAAGAAAACGTCCACCAGTTATATTAATTGTACCTATAATAAGTAAAACCATTATCATATAAACCTAATATGGAAACATTCGCAGCCATGGCCCAGTACCACCCTTCCGTACTGACTATACCATCCAACAAAACCGTGCCATGTGAAAGAAACCCTCAAATAAATATTCACAATTATTAAAAAGCAACCAAACAAAGTGAAGAGCCGCCACATTCATAAAATATTACACTGAAATTCAAAAACATAATACCCTTTCATTACTCACTTAATGGCATGCATGGTCGCGCACTATAACAATGCGCACTTCTCGTTGACAGAATCTCCATTTGTCCTTTTTTGTGCCCCATCTTTTTTTACTTGTTTAAACTGCTCTGGCACAGAATTGGTAGGTTTGCCATTGTCTTCTCTCGGCCAGTAATTTGTGGCAAATTTGTGGCTTTTTCTCTAAAACACAGCACGTTCTCTCGTGGTAAACCACTGCACAAGAAACACTCCAAAATGGATATTATCAACATGATGAAGGCGAAACAACCCGCCAAAAAAGACACAAATGACAAAAAAGTGGCGGTAAACAGCCAAGCGCCCACAGAGAAACACTCTGAGACTTCGCTGGCGGCGGAAAATGCGGAAAATTCCGTTGTGAAACCCGAGATTTCTGCTCCCCAATGGAAAATCCATGGCTCCCATATGGTCACGCGTCTCCCGTCTGTGTCTGCGTTTAAAAACTATTTTTCGGAGCTGGAACCGCCTAAAAAGACTCACTTACGCGTGGCAGCATTCGACATGGACGATACGTTGATCACCACGAAGTCAGGCATCAAATTTGGCCGTGGTCCGCACGACTGGAAGTGGCGCACACCCGAGACGCTCGAGGTGCTTGAAAAGAAGGTCAAACAGGAAAAAATGGTGTTTGTGATCTTCACCAACCAGGCCGCAGTGTCTGTGACGGAAAAACGTGCGGCGGCGTCCAAATCCTACAAGAATTTGACCGTAAAAATCGGCCATATGGCCTCTTCTCTTGAGACCAGGTTGGGGCCTATACCTTTGTTGTTTTTTGCGTCCACAGGCAAACCAGGAAAGAGCGTGTTCCCCCGTAGTTCCGATGAACTTCACTTCAGCCACAGAAAGCCCGAGGCGGGCATGTGGGCCGAGCTCGAGAAGTATATCCGCCGGTGTTTGGGCCCGCAATGTTCCATCGCCTTGGAACACAGTTACTTTGTAGGGGATGCGGCCGGGCGTGACGGCGACCACCTGGCGGCTGATAAGGGCTTTGCGGAGAGTGCGGGGGTCCCTTTTTGTGTACCTGAGGACTACTTTGGGGCGTGAATCTAGGTGATTTGGGTCATCCCTGAGATATACCTATGTGTTGGTATTACCTATGGAAAGGTATCTTTTATTTGGTTTTGGCTGTCTCAAATTGAGGGGAAGAGGGGGTTCGCCAATTGAATAAGGGATGAATCCTGTCTCAGCGGTCACATCAACAAATTTTAAAAAAGTCTAACGGTGGACATGTATGTACTTCGGAAGATTTTCACATTTCTGGGGAATGGCGGCTAAATCAGGGGAACACTTCTGCCATAATCTAACCTCCTTTTACGCCATTGGAGAATCACGTGCTGGTCCATTCTGGATATATCATGTCCCATTATATCTAACAACCCCCGATAAGGCGCCAAAAATCCGACAACTTTGATCTCGCTCAGCAGAACCTCAGCAGATGTGGAAGTTTGAAAGAGCCACTCGCTTTGTTTCTTTTAAAAAATGGGTATGTCATCTTTCCTATCTTCTCAACTGGATAACCAGCGAAATTGATCATATCTGCAAGTGCAACACTAGCACTAGATCACAAACACCTACCCAGGTCGACACTGGTGAAGAATGAAACCCCAAATTTCTGCAGAAACACCCTTTTACCCGCTTCTTTGTCATTATAACACATCCGAGAAGTTATGCTATGTGCATTATTTTGGCCATTAAGCCTTCGCCATTAAGCCTCCCTATCGAGGAACCTGGTCCCATAACCCTTCAATGGTCGTCTCCGCCAGAAATAGCTGGTCCATGAATATACTGTGCACGCTATCAGGCACATCTTTCAAGTATAAGAAGCTTTGCTTCCAGAACTCCATGCTTTTCCAAAATTGACGGAGCTTTTGGATACACCCCACAACGCGGATATTGAGGTCACCGTGGTCATCTATCAACAACCAGAGCCTGACATTAAGGTCCACCATTCGGTTGAGCAAGTAGTGTTCTGCACTGCTAATGTTGTCGTAGAAGTTCAACACTTGCGTGGCGCTTGACATGGAAACAAACATTTGCCTGGCCACGCTAAGCTGCTGCGAAAGCCGCGTGTTATCACGATTCGCCTGTTTTGCTTGGATCATGATACATTTCAAATCTTCATTGAGCCTTTGCATCATGACTTCAAAACGGAATGTGTCGAGATGCGTTTCACCAATGAACGATTTCAACTGGGCCACAAAACAACGTAAGCGTTCTTCCGTGAGTTCTGTGGTGTTCTGTGGTGTGGTGGGGATGTTGGGGATGGTGGGGATGTTGGGGACAAGGATGGTACTTTGCTTGCTTTCGAACTGGGTGATGTTTTGTCTGAGGCCACGGACCCCAGTTGGTGCAAGTTTCTCATAGTAAGTCTTTTGGGGAGTTTTGTTGATTGGAATCCTGACACTTCCACATAATATGTCCATGGACAAAAGGATGAAAGTTAGCCCAAGAAAATGTGCTAGCATGCTTTACAGGGCTGGGTTAGATCAGGGCTGGGGATAATGCCTGATATATACCATGGGCATTACAAACGGAAAGTTTTGGGGAGGAAAATACCGTGCTTTTGCATAATGTGATCATCCGAATTCCACGTCTGGAACAAGGCTGTGCTGGATGTGACGGGTCACGTGTGAGATTGGAGGGAAATATGGAATGATGTTTTTATTTCTGGGAAATTTCTGGGAAATAATGAAGCCAGTATGGCGGGAGGTGGCATTTAACACTTTATTTGTTTCAGAAGTTCGGCGTTTCAAGTGTTTGATGAACCACAAGAACACGTCCAAGCCTTCATAAAGGACCTAAACAGACTCCCAAAAGGCACTCATACAGAATCATGTCTATTGAGGAAAATTCCAGGAGAGTCCAGGAAAACTCTTCCAAGGGTACGCTTGCCAAACGATGCCCTTCAGGAATTCTTCTAAATGGATGCACTCACTTGGATTACTAGGGCCCTCTCGAAATAATCCCATTGAGGTGGGCACCACGGTTTCCACGACATTTCCTATCATTGGCGTTATCTAACTGCTGAAATTTGATACTACGATTGACACAGACACCAATGTGTCAGTCACACTGTCATAATGAAACCTACCTGGAAGTGGAACTACTCATTTGTATCTTTTCTCGAACTCACGGAGTTTGAAAATCAAATTCTCTTCGTGCAGTTTGACAAACTGTTTACGAATGTTCACATTCATATCGTCCACATTGCTAGCGTGGGTCCAATACGAGTCGTGAACTGAGGAAAAACTCAAGTTTTGGTCTCTGGCCTCGGTGATTCCGTGGTACTACAAAACCCTTTCTTCTAAAGTGATCTCTGTTGATTCATATTTACAAGCTGCACGGCTAGAGTTTCTTCACCTTGTCCACAATGTCGAAGTATCCCACCACATTGTTGAACTGTCTGACGGAATCGTCTCCCAATTCCTGGGCCATGTTCTTGGTGTCTGACAACACCACACAGGTATGGATATCGGCCACGTCGTTCTCGAATTTGATGGCCTCGTCGGTGGTTTGTGGATAGTTCATCAAAACAATCGAGGTGTCGTGCTGGCCACCGGTGGTATTCATGAATAATTTGACTTCCTGCTTAACCAACGCAGTGACCAAGCCTTTGGGTAGACTTCTGCCCTGGGCCTTGAGTTCCTCCAACAAATACGAGTACCTGCCTTCGTCCTCGATCTCCTTGGCAATCAATTCCAGCGGCTGGATGACCTTGACGGGTTTTTCTTCGGGGATCACGTGCTTGACCTGGTCCAAGGCCTCGGTGACATTGTGGGCATAGGGCACGGCGTAAAACGCATACTGGTTATTTTTTTCCGCCGGAACCAACTTGGACCGTCTTTTCAAGCCAGTCTCCTTTTCATACTGCTCGAATTCCCGCTCGGAAAACGATGTTCTTGGTGCTTTTTTGCTCACCTTACTGGTGACGAAATGGAGACATCCATACGAGAAGAGCACCACGGCAAAGAGGTATCTGACACGAGGAACCTTTTGTCTTTTGACGGGGATGTTTTTGGAGTAGAGTCTAGCAAAACCCAAGTTGGGCGATGCAAAGTTTTTGAGTGTTTTTGGGAGTGCCGGTGTTATTCTGGGTGCTCCAGACATTCTAGAAACGTTGGCTACTGGCCGTGCCGAGGCCCTAAGAAACGAAAGCATTGAGGGAAGCCAAAAACGGTGGCAAACTCAAAAAAAAAACAAAAAAACAATTTGTTTATGCAAAAAAGAAATCCTTAAAAGATAATAGGTACCAGTGTTTTTGAAATTCCACCACAAATCAAAGAAAAACAGGTACCAAGAAGTACCTGATATTGGTATTGGCCATGGCAATGGAATGGCACTGGCAAACAATGTGCACGTCACGTGATGCGCATACAATTGGTTGAAAAAAAACCTGAGAACATCCATACTGAACAATCTCAATCCTTCAAACACACCCCGCCAAAACGATTTTGACGCCCGATTGCTGGTTTAAAAAAACAACGGTGCCCCAACCAAACTCTTTTTAAACACGTTTCCAAAAACCCCAGCGAAAAAAACGCAAATCCCACTGTTTTAGCCATGTCGTTGGTCCACTTGTCAAATCTCTGTGCCCACATAAAAAACTGCACCAATGTCAGACTTTCCACCACGCTGATTCCCTTTTCCAGATTGCACTTGCAGGTGGCCCTAGGGTTATACAAAGAGGGCTTTATCTCGTCCATCCAAAAAGGGTCTACTTCCGGCCCGGACCAGGTTCCTGTCGATGTGACCCCAGATAATATCTCCACGCGTAGATTATGGGTGGGATTGAAGTACCGCAAGAATATGCCTGTAATTAGAGACATTTCCATGGTGCTGAAGCCGGGCCGGAAGGTCAACATGACCAGCACTGAGGTGAAGGCGTTGGCTTCGGGTCTTCCGGTGAGATTTGTCAAGCCATTGCAGCCTGCAGAGGTGATGTTCTTGAGAACCCCCAACCAAGAGATCGTGGAGATCCAGGACGCGGCAAAGAAGGACTTGGAGGGCATGGTGTTGTGCCGGGTTAAGTAGGTGGTCGGTCCACGGACAAATGTCGATCCAAATGTAAATAGACTAGTCAATAATATGCAGGGAAAGAGATGTTTGTAGGGTTTCTCTGTGGGAGATGCTTGGTTTATGTTGTTCTGTGAATTCTGGGATAGTCTCTTAGTTTAGTGTAAAGTCTTTTGTTTCTTCCAGTAAAAGGATGTAGTCAAGAACCTATTGGGTGTATAAGGACCGGTTTTTGGTAACGACATCGATGTTTTTTTGATGGAAAAAGGGCTTCAGATCCAAATTGAAATGAAGCAGCAGTGAATATCTACGAATCAAAGGATATGATTTGGGGATGACACAGACAACACAAATGTCGTGACGGTGTTGAAATTTCATTATTTTAGAAATGTTCCATAATTTGATTGAATTTAGTTAGTATTTACACTTCGAGAAATAAGTTTTGTCAAGATTTGTATTTTCAGAAGCATTGTTTGTGATATTACTATAGTTCTAATTTAACAACCTACATGTTCCAAATCGTCCTGGGACAATTACCAAGGTTTACCCCAGGTGACATAAACTTTGCACCAGACTGCTCCAACACACGAACCGTTGCAATACTTGTAAGCCTTTTAAGTTGTGGCACAATGACTCAGAAACGTTTTAACGGCTATGGTTGGCACATTTTATGACAAAGTTTGTACTTGTGAGATTGAGTGTGCGTACATGTTCGATATTTGTGGGTAACAATTTGAGGAGATTATGTTCCTCACAGGAAAAGTTTCTTCTCGATAAAATTTTCTTCATAACATTTTTTTTAGTATATTCATAAAAGAGAAGACGTAAATTTGATAGTCATATAATTGCAAGGTACTTGAACTTCCCGAACATTGACTAAACTGAACAGCAACTCGATTCTAACTCTCTCATGTCCTACATAAATGTTGACACTCTACATGTAGTAACCAATCTACCACCAGTGACCAAATCCTAATGCCAAAATTAATATGATCGTCGAAAATTCAAATAATCTATTTAGTATTACCCTTGTAAACTATGACCGATGTATTATCTCATTGGGCTGACACTCTTAGTTGTGTTTGGGTAGTGAAGATTCGATAGTGTATCCCAATAATATAACCCATTTGTTGAATACGCATTAAGCGGGAATGTATTGAAACGGGGCTGAACTGGTATGGGTCTTTTGGTTGTTTCTTGCTTATTTTCTAGGATGTATTTGAGTTGTGATACGGTCGATTATCCTACGCGGACCCAAAAACGATACATGGAATGGGGTGTGACGAACTGTATTAAAAGTCTACAAATATAAAGAATCTGTACTTAATTGCTATAAAAGGAGAGTGTGACCTGGTGACCGTATTTAGATTTCCAATGTTGGAGTCTTTGTATTTCATCATATGTTGAATATGCTTTCTCATTGTGTGGGTTCACCCTAAGAATAGTTTCCCCGTAAGAACAGCTTCATCGTAATATATGCATCTTTGTTGAGAAAGTTTCCTCGTCTGTATCGTCTTCTTCACTGATGAGGTCAGCCCCGTCAAACATGTACATCCCAAAGGTGGCACAGTCTCGTCATTAGAATTTGGTGAATTTTGAGGTCACGTTTGCAGAATCAAAATCTTTCGATTTATGGATATTTTTTGGCCATGAAAGTTGATCTTACAACCGTCAAGTTTTGATACAAACTGGTAGTAATTTATTTCAAATAATATTCAAAGCATCATTTTTTTCCACTAATTTCCGGAGTTGTTATATTGATATCTTACACACTCATAGTGTAAGTGGCCTTAAATTCGTTTGGCCGTAAATTACCGTGACCACAAACCCCTTGAGTGGCCAAACTAAATAACCACAAAACATAAGTAATAGGACATATAGTGAAAAACTATCACTGAATCCATTTGGAGTATACCCTTCACTGGTTGTATAATTCAACAATTAAAACAATTACCAGTAACTTACGCTCATCAAAAGTACACAAATGCTGGGTTATGCTTCTGGGGCACAGTTAACCATATGATTTTATTGGCATCACCTTTCATAGATAGAGACAAGAACATACCGAGAATGCGAGAAAGCACCATTAACCAGTAATATGCAAAACACCGGCTAATACATACCCGAATGTCTTCAGGAATAATCTACACTCGAAAATTTAAGAATATTTCAATTCGTCGTCACTGTTTCACTGCATGAATCTGTGGTGCCTGAGTTTCATGATTTAAGTACTTCACTGGTTGAATATTCTCTGACGAGGTAACAAATTTGCCGCTGAACCCAAGTATTTTCGTTTCTTTCCCACACTGTAACCCGAAAAAACTTACAATACGATGGTTAAAGCCATATCTCCTCACAAAGCAGCCTGCGCTCCCTGGCACCCGCTCCATG
>JAJMIV010000561.1:0-10192 GCA_030563445.1 Metschnikowia gruessii
ATATAGATTTTTAGGGCACTAGTGGCATCCTGTAATACGATTTGTTTCTTTAAAAAAAAATACAAACAAAATTGGAGGTATTGTTCTCCAACCTCTCCTGAATAGGCAATTGAAACTAGCGTTGGAATCTAGCAAGGCACTGACAGGTTGACGTAATCAATACAGCGGTTATGGTGCGGAGGAATGGTTATGGTGCGGAGGAATTCTTAAGGCTGGGGAAAGTCGGGGGTCTTCATGTGTAGGTACTTTAACTAGACGTGTTGTAGGTTTTTTTCTATAGTTCATACATGAATAGTTTTTTCTATAATACGATTTGTTTCTTTAAAAAAAAAATACGGCAGGTTTTTTCTCTATAGACTATATACTACAGAATGGTAAAGGTCAGGAGTCAGGAAGAGCTGTATAGCTTCATCTCTCATTATTCTATCCAGGTATGCTTACTTTGTTTTTGCCCTATATTCTTATGTACTGTTGGCTATACCAATACTTATTCTTCTATGCTGAGGTTTACCTTATTTTTTTTTTTTTCCCATTGCAACCAATTTCCGAAGTACATGATTTTTCTTGTTTTTGTTGTTATGAAATTAAAAAATAAATGACTCTTTAAGTTAAAAGCTACGTCCAGCATAGGATAATTCTTTCATCATAAGAAGAAAAAAAAAATAACGTGGGACTTTTTAGGTGAACAAATCCTCTAGATAGGATGAGGCTAATCGACGCGGCGACAAAAATTGTGTCCGGAAACTTTGTGGCGAGCACAAGCTGAGGATTTTTTTAAAAGAACATCACTTTTGTATTAGATAAAAATAATTTTTTGGTGCCTATTGTTAATTTTTTACTTCAAGTCGTCGTAAGATGGCTTTTAATAACAAAATTAGAAGTTTCTGATTTTTGGTGACAAAAACAACAATGTCTGCTTTTGCATTTGAAGAGTAATTATTTTACTTGTGCGCATATTGCCTCTGGCTCAAAGGATTTAACGCTTTATTGTATTTTTTATTAAAAAAGTTAATAAAGTTTAAAAAAATAAAATAAATGCCAATAAATTGGGAATACTTATCGAAGACATTTAATTATAAGACCTTAGCTAATCGAAGCGTTGAACATCACGTTTCAGTGCCCTCATATTCACCTCATCGCATTCAACTGAATGCTTGCACGGCTGTGTTCGTACAACAGTTGCTGGAGGAAACATCAGCTCTACTTGTCGATACGTGTCAGAAAATGTCATATTAATTTCTAATCTGATTTTAAATCTATAAATAATTACTGGGCACACAAACCAGTAGTGGCACAGTTCAAATTTCGCTTGCATTGGAAGAACTATTTGTTTTGTTCATGTAACCAAAAGCTAAAATTTGTTCTCAACCACGACCACAGTGTCCTTCTTGGCAGGTCTAGTGTTTCCTGAAGAGTCGGTATCGTTTCCGGGGATATCTTCATAAAGAGGGGGCTGATTTAAGGTGTCGGCAATGTGACCTCCATTTTCGGCATCATACTGACCCAAATTCTCAAGAGGAACCTTGACAACGGTATGACCTTGTTCTCCAGTGCCAAGTTGATAGAGCTCAATTCTATGGGCGTATCTACCAAATCTTGGAAGAATGAAAGCCCAGATCAAGTAGTAAAACACACAAATAAGGAATAATCCAATGGTTGTGAGTGGGTAAGTGGCGTAGAAGAACGACACATCGCTTCCCTTCAAAGTTCCCTTTGGGGGCACAAAAGCCATGGCCAACACAAACCATGTCCACAAAATTGCGACAATAAGCACAGGGGTCCAGATGTGGAATTCTTTGTAGCCCAAGCCGAGCTTCTTGCGATGTCTTCTGAGCTTGAACAAACCAACGAACAACAACATGTTGAAGATATAAGAAGAGTAAGAACCCAAGTCAACCACAAAGTTGTAAGCATCTCCCGGTGGAGGTGCAAGTAAAACAATAATGTTAACTAGTAAAGTGATGAAGGCAGGGAAAATTGGAGTGCCCCATGGCTTTACACTTGTCCAGAGGCGTGGGAATGGCAAAACACCTTGTCTACCACACTCTCTCAAAGATCTAGAATGAGCAATGAAGACACCAAGCAAATGACCGAACGCAGAAAGGGCCACAAAGACATCAAGAGCAATAGCAGCTCTTTCTCCGAAAACCTTTTTGAAAAAGATAGCAGATACCAAACTTCCAGCATGCTTGATTTCTTTCACCGAACCAACTCCCGCAAAATACGCAGTGACCACCAAGATGTAAAGAATGAAAATCAAAAACATTGTGAGAGGAACGTATTTCTTGTAAGCCCTGATGGTGTCCTTTGGAACAGTTTCCGCGACAACACTGAAAGCATATCCAGAACCACTGTAAGAAAACACAACTTTGAGAATAGCATTGGAGATCGAGTTTCCGTCAGTGGTGGTTCCCTTCCACGCATCCTTGAAGATATGGTGTGTGTTTCCAACCTTAGTGTGTCCGCCGAGAACAGCCAACCCAGTGAAAGCAATGAAAAGAATGAAAACCACCTTTACAAAGCCTAGGAAGTTATTCAACCTAACAGCAAACTTGTTATTTACGGAAACAATGAGGAAACAGAGAACCAATGGTGCAAGTGCCAATCCTCTTTGCTGCCAAGGAGTAGCATGGTGACCAGCTGCACTGAAAAGATAGGAGGCAAATGCAGAAGCGGAAGACGTGGCAAAAGACAAAATAACCGTGGTGGCGGCATAAACCACTGGCATCATGAATTTGGGCCGGTTGTATGCCTGCTCCAAGTAAACAACCTCACCTCCGGATCTCTTGGGGAAATAAGTCACATACTCGATGTAAACAGAGATTTGAAACAATGTGATGATAAAACCAACAACCCAGAAAACATAACTTGCTCCGACAGATCCTAGCGACTTCAAGACAGACGCAGGTGTAACAAAGATACCTGTACCAATGACACCTTGAATGATGAGATAGACGATCGTCAAAGATGAAGCCTGATAACCTAATGGAGATACTTTTTCAACTGGGGCACCATACGAATCTTGTTCATCGGTAGAGCTTGCATCGGAATCAACGACAAACGGTTCTGGGTTGATGCCAAACACAATCTGTAGCGTTATATCCTTCGCTTTTTTCAAAAATGGCATTTTTTTAGGAAATTATTTATCCGGACTGTTTATGATGAAAGGAAATACAATAAAGCAGAGATAAGAAGCTGGTCACAATATACTTAAATAGATAATATTTTGTCACATCATCGGGCCGAAGGAGGCTAATGAGTAATTTTGGATGCAAGGGCCGATGCATACTGTATGATTTCGTGCTTCCGATAATCGGGTAAAGGAATTATTGTGAGGAATTTCACCATATCTCACAACAAAATTTTGGGGATGAGGGTATGAGCAAGTTGCTCTCTTAATATAAATATGGAACAGTACTCTTGTAAACACGTATATTTTTGCTGGGCACTACTTAATAACATTTTCTTTTGAACTTCTTGGTTTTTTTTTTATACCTTGAAGAAGGATTTCAAATTCCTTGGTATGTGGGAAAAACTGTGGCTCCCCAAAAGCAATTTCCTCGGATCTTCGCAAGGCATTTTTTGTTATCGTCCTATTTTTTTTCAACACAGTTCCGGCACAGTAACAGTACGCACGTTTGAACGATTTATTCTGATACGCAAGTTGGGCCTGTCTTACTTCTGAGAGAGCATGTCTAAATGTGTAGATAAAAATTTAAATCACTGGAGAATTTTGGAGTTTTGAAAAAACTTCCAGGTATTCAGAAACTAGTTAGGATCCTATGAAATCAAATATTTCCAGGTTGTGAAATTAGGAGGTTCTTCGAATGCTGTCACAGACGACATGAGACCATGCATCGATGAATTGGAATGAGCCACAGTTCATTGTGTCATGCCAAGAAATATCAGCCGTGAAGTGCACACAAATCCATAATTCGTTTTTGACTCGTTTGAGTTTTGACTTCGTGGAGACGGCCGGTTTGTTGAGTCTTTTTTTTTTCTTTTACTTTAGATTTACAAATCCTTTAATTTCAAGGATTGCAGTAATGCAAGCTCTTGGCCCCTTACTTTTACTTAATGATCTTTACTTGAACAAAGATGGCTTGATTCCCTTGATTCATGAGTACAGATCCTTTTTCTAAAATCATTTAGATATTTTATAGTTGGTAAAAAGCCGAGGTAAAGCAGATTATTTACCTGTTAAAAATTAAAATGTATGGATTGGCAGATTTCTTGACAGATTTGTATTTTAGGGGTATGGAATTCACGACTTGCGCAAGGGAGGTTTCGATGATATCGCGTCACGTGATATGGCGACGAATGTCAAATCACGTGTTCTGACATATCTCGGTCGCTTATCACTTATGCCCGATGCCCATATTTTCCTGTGTAAACAATTCTTTTCGCATTCATCGTACGAAAGCTTTTTTGTCATTTAATACATGCACCCAACCAAACATGTGAGTTATCAAGTTAATAATTGAATTGTTTCTATATTTTGCGGCAAATAAATCATTCTTGGGAATTATAAGAGTCTCAATATCGTTATGAGTTAATTTTCAGTTCTTTTTGCACCATAATTGAAGATGGTGCGACCTTCTTGGAAAAATAAGTGGCGCAAACTCGACTTGACTTTAACCACATCATAATAGACTGGATATTTTTTCTTTCTTTCTTTCCTTCTATTTCTTTTTTTTTTTTTTTTTTTGGCTTGATACTCAAATATTACCAATATATACTGTTGAAGTTTGCTCCAAACTTTTTTTATTATTGAGTACTACTGGTAAAATGAGCATTTAGGCATATATTAATTGAACCCGAAAATTCATCCGGTTTACTTTGGCGTGCAACACTTCATAAACTGGATACTTTTTTTAGTCAATTTACGATAAAATTACGTCTATCTACATTCGTAGTGATTGCCAGACTTCTGTCACCCTGATTTTTCTCTATTTTCTTGTCTTTCAATTTTCTGATTTTGACTTCACTCCACCTTTGACCGACAAACTTCTATTAATTTCTTCTATGCTGGGTAGACCTTTATTAGGAAGCACCTCGGATAAAACTTTTTGGGATACAATAGGTCTCATATGTGCTTGACTTTGATGTAAAAGCGGGGGAAAAAGTCTCTACTTTGTCTGCAAACTTTTAGCTGTGGCACATCTGACAAAATACAAATACTTCATGGCTGGTCCAATCTTCGCTACCTATGAATTTGATACATGTGTGTATATAATACTAAATAATGTAACTTTGATTCCGCAAGTTTGAAGGAAATCCAGTCGTTTGTCCTTTTCATGGTTAACAAATTGGCTTGTCGTAGACGGGCACTGCCTAAAAGGTCGCGCACTGGCATCCCCTTATCTCCGAGGCGACTGCCAATAGGAAGATCTAGGCTCGCATCAAGTCCAGGAATACTAAGATCTGGGAAAATTTTGATTCATAATTCAAAAAATTATGAAGTCACCTTCACTTCTCTGTGGAGAGCTAGATTGATGTTCATCTGGTGCGAACAAACATTTTTTTTTTTTGGTAAACTCTGGATTCAGGGCCCCAGCGGTTCTTTCAGAAGAAAAGTGGTTGAAAATTCCAAAGAAGGATCCATGTTGAATTTCGATCTCTCTATAGATAGCGTTGCTGACTGTGTCGAATTTTTGAAACTTAAGTAATTGGAGCAACCGTCTAAAATATTCCGTGAATGAGGCTCTTGTCAGGAGAGACAAGGAAATGAAATAAACGACGCTGCTTAGTTATGGAATGGTTTAGGGTTTTATGTCGGAGTGGATTCCGTTCCATTATTTTTAAATCCTTTTTTGTCTGGTGTTCTTGGTGCCTAAGGTACGAAGTAAATATATCGCTGGATTTTGTGTCAGTGAGCTCTTTGTAAAGATGAACTTAATTTTTTGTGGGAGTCAATGGGGTTCTCACGGAGGTCCGTCCAGTTCGTCAATTTGTCGAACACCGTGTGCAAAAAAACGGTTGTACGATGGGCAAATTGTATTCAGTACGATATATTTTGCACAACCGTTCACACAGGCCAGTGAACCTTTTGAGAACACAAATGCGCATAACCAATGCGTAAATTGCTCACTTCCTCTTTTGAACGCTGCACGAGAATGTCGTCGAGTCTTCTCTGCTTTGGGAAAATACCCTAAAAGTTTTTGAAGGGTGAGACCTTGTACGTCATTCTTCAAGAACATTTCACTAAGTTCAGTCATTTATTGCACAACTTTTTCTTATATTTATCTCACTGACTTTTTTAAGTCCATGATATAATATACCTTATTTTCCATATACATGGCTAATAAATTAAGAGAAGAACTCAGCCGTTCGAGGTATTTAGAGTACCTAGAAGCTTGAGGCATGTAATGTCGACATCTACCATACTCATATTTCTACTTTGGGT
This sequence comes from Metschnikowia gruessii, assembly GCA_030563445.1. Classification (NCBI taxonomy): domain Eukaryota; kingdom Fungi; phylum Ascomycota; class Pichiomycetes; order Serinales; family Metschnikowiaceae; genus Metschnikowia; species Metschnikowia gruessii. Next base: position 6,407 of record JAJMIV010000561.1, read on the forward strand.
TGTTTTCGTCGTCGGGTAATGTCTCCGAAAATATACTGCGCGGTCGGAAATTTGTCTGAAATGGCTGGGGATAAAAAATAATCCAGTTTTAAGCGGGAGAAAAATGGATAATGACATATGATGGGGATGGGGATGGTGTTTTGTTTCTGTAAAACGGAATATGGTGTAGATCGATGATCATGCGTCCTTCATGATGTCAAATTTTTTTTGTCAATTATATCTCCTTTGGGTCATCGGGGACTACATGCAGAAAGCAATTTAAGAGAAAAAACCAATTAACAAACTTGAGAGAGGACCATTTCAGTATATTTGTCATGTTTTCTATATCAAAAACAAAAAAAAAAAAACAAAAAAAAATAATTATGCATACCGTGGATCCAGACAAACTATGAAGTTTTTGTATGCTGTTTTCGGGCCTCGATAAGGATTTACAACTTGTCTAAGTGCGAGATCCCGCAGACGGGTATAGCAAGATATACTTCACCTGCCATGCCAACAAATCAAGGATTATTCTGGGCAAACTCCATTTACACTTCACGATCAGAAAGCCTGAAATTAGAAGAAACAGTTGGTTCAAAGTAAATAGCCAAAAAAAAAAAAACATACGAGTGAGATGCCGATCCGTTGAGCGCAGAGAGTCGACTGAACACCTGTCAATATCGTATGATATAAAAGCCGCACACTTGTAGTGTCATGAATCTCGCCTGTGACAACGTAGATTGCTATTTTAAATACAGGTCATTGTGTGCGGGGAGCTTTTGTAGACTCGCGACTTTGAATGATGTCGCCTAATACTGGCCGGAAGTGGCCAACCCAACCTTTGCACAGATACTTTTACATTCTAAAATTTAATTACAATGTGAAAGAAGGTTAGACCATATAGTACCAGAAAAACACAGTACATAAGATTGATCACTCTAGGAAAAGTATCAGGGATAGTGTATAGGAAGATAAAAGGAAAATCTTCAGGTCGTTGCATAGTGAATACCTCTCGCGAAATTTTCAAGATACATGCAAAATATTTCCATGCCATCCAGATGCACATGCAATACCGTGAAATTGTGTGCAAGCAAAATGACCTCCACGTTTCAGAAACAAATGCAAAATCACTTACGATGTTGCATGGGGAGTATATGGAATTCTTGAAAAAGAAACAAGCTCGGAAAGGGCTTTCCTAAAAAAAAAGACAATCCAGGTTATGAAGAATTGACAAGAATCTTGAGGTTGCTTCAAAATTGAAACTTTGTATAAGTCTTTAAAATCAACCATGAAAAACAGTTCAAATTTTGTGAGAGTCAAAGTGTATGCCAAATAAATTGCTTGAAACAAAGACCCAGGAAAGGAAAATTCAATAAATCCGAAATACCTCGATTAACTCTCGCCTTGTTGCATAGTGTATACCCCCTTGCGAAAAATACTAAGTGCATACGCAAAATTTTACCGGTAGTTTGAGATGAAAAAGCGAGATTATTGACGGCGCTATAACACATAGATTGAAATGAAATTTCCGGAAAAAGAAATCACATAAGGTATTGTCGATCAGAAATTTACTGGACTGATTAATTAGAATTTCTTTCCCAGAAAAGAGATGTATCCATCGATACCGTAAAAGCTCGATTGAATCACTGAGAGATTCGCACACACGGCTTTTCAGACTTTCCAGTTAAGACTATGATAATACATTACTGTTGCCACGTACTCAGTTCAAAGGTCAGCGTGGCACAAAAGTTGTTTGTTAATTCAGCTTTCCATGCTGCTGTCATGTATTAGTTGCCATATTTTTTTTTTATCATAAAAAATTCCCGTTCATATTACGCATTTACATATGCATTTCCATAAATGGTCAACGTATTTTATTTCAGATTTGTAAAAATACAAGCTTGAAAAATGTTTGGGGGAGACAACCTTCCGTCACTTGTGGCCATTTTACACTAAGACTTTTTTTTTATAATAGGAAAATAATTCAGTATACTACGAAATGATCAAAAAATGTCAGCAATTTGACACTGGTTAATCCGGTTGGGCTCGAACATTTTCTATTTTAGGAAAAGTGTCTGTAATAGCGTAACGCAAGAATCTGTGCGTTGCGAAAATTTGTCGCGGTCTTGTATTACAAACGAAATCATTTCCGTTTCAAGAATGCCTGTATGTGTATAATGCATAAACGAATTTCGCTTGGGAGACATTTTTTCCATCGACCAATCAAAAACAACAACAACAGTAGAAAATATTACATGCAGTAAGCTACTGTATTTGCCTCCCTCGGCGAAATGATTCAGTGCTATGAGTACAGCTAACAATTCGTGGTTCTAATATAAGCCCTATGAAAATTAAAGTAATAAGAAAGAAGAGAAAAGACTCAAAGTCAGTAAGTTCCCACGCTATACAACCTTGTAGCTCTTAGGGGAGAAGAAACTAACTATAAATGAGTTACTTAATGTGCTTGCAAAAATATTCTTAGGGTGGCTTGCTGTTCAAAGGTTATAAAAAATCCCGAAAAACCTTTCGAACATTCCACGATGATACTGTAGCCACCGTTTCGCATCTCCGCTTATGTCGAAGCGAATAGTTCGTGTTCCATATTTCGGAATTCCGGCGAGAAACTTTTTTAAGAAACACGATCATCAACATATAATATTTTTTTTTTTTTCAAAAACTACTCTAATACCATCGATCAGAATAATATTCAAATCAAAGAAATTGTTGCTTAGAAATCTTGAACCGAGAACCCAGTTTTTTGTCGCCGTGAATGCATGTAAATGAGCTCATGCTCGGTACAGCATTCTCATTCCCGAAGCCACGGCCTTCATGCAGTAGTATCAGAAATGGAACGGTACGGCAAATCATGATACATTCTTGAGGTTCGAGAAAATTTACGAAAACGTCGTATCAGAAGAATCGGGGTACACAACGCCTAAAAACACTAGGGCTTAACTTGGTGCATTCGAAAGGAGTTTTTGGTATCTTTTTTGAAGGAGAAAAAAATAAACGTCGTTAACCTCACATGCGCCACACGCGTCTATATTTATCGAATTTGTAAATTGGCACAGAACCTGGCGCTGAGGGCAGCTCAGGCAGTATTGAGATCTAGGTATCCGCGGAAAAATATCGCGCATGATGCAGATTACTGTGGGCAAAAAGAAACTGACGAAACTTTCCGTCCGCGCACTTCTATGCAACCATCTCTGGTTCAGGAAATTCAAAGCTGGCTCTTTGGCGCCGCTCGGCATATTTAATTTGCGGCAATCCCACATTATTGATTTTTTGATTTTTTTCTTCATCACTACTCAAGCTTATTCACAATGAAACTAGGCATCGGCTCAGTGTCCGTGTTCCTCACGTACCTCCTCAGCCTGGTATCTGCTGTGACGATCACTAGCAATATAGTGACTTGTGATCCAATTGATTGGTCGATTGGAGATCTCCAAATCAATTCTGGTGTTTATTATTCGATTGTCAACAATGCTGTGACGACCATAGTTGGTTCATTTGAGAACTATGGTGGCTTTTACGTTTCCAGCGACAATCTCGCTTCGTCCGTTAGTATGGTGGGATTCTCTTTTACCAACGCCGGTACGATTTCTTTTAACTCATTGCAAGCTTCCATGGTTTCCTCATACATAATTGCTCCTGTTGGTCCGTTTTTGAATACTGGTCAGATGTACCTCGGTGTTTCAGGCTCAGGATTTGTTGGTCTGCCGTTCGCCATTACATCTGTTGATAGCTGGACAAACCAAGGTCTGATTATTTTCAAAAGAGATTCTGGATTACCTTCTCCTGTTATTA
>JAJMIV010000562.1:0-10182 GCA_030563445.1 Metschnikowia gruessii
ACAAGGCTAATGATAGAAAGTGGATATCCAAAACTAGTGTTCAGTTGACTCTTCCAATGCTTGTTTTCTACTTTTCGTTCTTGATTACTATTTAAATCATTTTAGTGTGAGTTTCAGTTACCTAAACGATGCCTCTAGTGAAATACCATTATGAAAGTATCAACAACATGGCTTTGGGTGCATCCAGCTACACTGCTTCATACAAACAAGTCACATAACATAAGTAACATCCCCAGGGGGCGCTTCACTCGAAATCTAGATCAGCCATTACCAATCTGAGCTCATAAGTATGGCTCATGCAATATCATTTTTCACTGTAGATATTTCTTCGAGTATCCAATTCAGCCGATCTCTGTTACTTTATTAATCTCAGAATATAAAGCTGAATAAAGAATTCCATGTTCTGCAACTCTCTCTATGAGCCACCACTAATATGCTTGCGTTTTTAGGGACCTTAGATCAGCCATCCACTTTACTCTCTATCGCTATTAGCAATCTTATATAAATACCCCTGGATATATGTTTACACAGCTATCCTCTTGAAAATTACTCACTACCTATCAATACTGAAAGAGATATTAGCCAGCCGGATACCTAGACATTCTAAACCTTTTCATGTTCTATAACAACTAGGAAAAGAAAGAATAAAGTGCTTCGAGACAAAACCAGTTTCATTTTTATGATATTCTCCTTCTTTGAATTCCCCTCTCGAGCTCATACTCCCCACTCTGATAGGTGTCATAATATTCCCAACAGTCACAATTGAGTAAGCCCTGAGAGAGTGGATCCATTTGTGAGAACAGTTATGGTATAAATCGGGAGTGAGACTCTTGGAGAAAATAAATCCCTTTTTTCGTCAGATATTCTATTATATAAAATAATCAGCATAAAATGACCAACAAAACTTGCCATTTTCTAATAATATGTGCATTTATTTACCTGGCCACGTGCTACGATCACCTTCCTATGCTCAACTGTGAAAGAAACACGTCCTTTTTCGACCACACCCGTTTTTGCCAAAAGTTTCTTAAAAATTGAAAACCGGTTCTCTTTAATATCTTATTACCACCAAAATAAATGAAAAAATTCCCTTATATCCATAAAAAATGTACCCCCAGAAACCCTAATTACTCCACTGTTCCATATATACTGCACACGTAAAAAGTGCCCTCACAGCTTTGTCTATGGGCCTGGGCATGCGCGGTCAGGTGACCTAGAATGGATCTCTATAAACCACGAAGTTGTAACAAACCCCAAGATCTTTTACACTCAACGGGAAAATTTCCTCTTTTAGACATCTAAATAAGCTTCATTACCCCATTTCATTTGCATATATCGCTTTTTCTACGGGAAAAATCCGCCGTTTACTCAAAAACTACCGCTTCTAATGAGCCACCCACCACCAGTGCTTGACCAAGACCTAGTGGTCCAGTTAACCCAGGGGAAAGTGCTTTCTGCCAGCCAAAAAGACGCGTTTGTGGCCCTGGCAAAGCATCCAGTGCTTCTAAAGCCACTTTCAGAGACTTTCTGCGCAAATGTGCCGGTATTTTTGGCGTCTCTAGCGTCTACATGTGACGGGCCCAGCGGCGACCCTAAAGACCACCAACCAGCATCTTTTGTGGCCCAGATTGTGGCCCAAACTGTGCCTATGATCTCTTCGGGTGTCACAGACGTCGTGGTGGAAATCTGTGAGCAACACCTAAAGAATTGCGTGACTCCGTCGCTGTTCTACTTGACTCTATATCTGAGCTTCTGTATAAAGGCCCAGCTGCCCAATATGGCCATGATCCCGCCTCTTCTTTCGTTTCTTGCACTTGAGGAAGTGGTGATACGGGAATTGGCGGTTTTTCTGCTTCTTTCGGTGATAAAATCGGCCCCTACGGCCGAAACATATATTGCCAAGCACCTCCAGGACCTCTTGCAAAACGAGGGCCCGGGATTATCGCCCAGAAGCTTCTCTGTGCTCTGTAAATCGCTCGAGACGTTCTTCCCCATGCTCGCAGATTCCATGACTGCAATCTACGTGTCTGAGCCATGTAAATGGGCGTTTTTGTACCAGGGCCTTTTGCTCAACCCAGAAAAACACACCACGGACTTTTCCACCGCAGAAATCTTGTTGCAAGTGTTGTCGCTGTCTTGTATTCGGGAAACCGCCCGTAAGTTCAACACCGAACACTATCTCCCGCTTCTTATCGCGGGTTCAAACCTCGATACTTCACCTCGAATCAGGGCTCTTTCTCTCCTCTGTATAGTGAAGTTGTGGAACTTCAGCGCGATCGAAAAGCAGATCTCCATGGACTCTGTGTTTCTGAAAACACTCTCGCTCTTTGTTGAGTCAGATTCGGCGTCACTCGAGTGTAAGGCGCTCCTCGAGGCGTTGGCATACTTATCTCTTGGAACGGCCACAAAAAGCGCCCTCCGGTCCAACGAACAGGCCTTGGAACAACTCGTCATCATCTTGGAAACGTCCCTGGACCCGCTGGCCATCTACGGGTGCTTGCTGGTGGTGCTGAACTTGTGCCGCATGAAACCGGTTGACCAAGATAAAGATATGAGTACTCTCAACTATTTGAAGTCAGTATCCGCAGAAAACAGCGGGAAAGCTGGTAAACACACAAAGGAAGATAACGAAGAGTCGATCATCGCATTCAACCACGCGTTGGTCACCGACCACAAACTAGTGGGCACTTTGGCGGCCTTGAAGCATGCCAAAACAAACTCCGGCTCGCTCATTGCTCAGATCCTCCACTCTTTTTCGATCAAACAGCCCATTACCTTGCAGAGAGAGATTGTGGCGCAGGGTGGGTTGAATGTGACCATTAAGTACCTCGTGGACCATAGCAAAATCAGCTCTGGCAGTACATCTAAAGCCACTGAGCCTTTATCTGAAGACGAAACAGCCGTTGAAATTAGGCTCCAGTGTCTCCGCACCTTGGCCACTTTGTGTCGCTCGGTGAACCCGGCAGTGGCCTTTTCGAAGTACGACGTCAAGACATGTGTACCTTTTCTTGTGGAGCTTCTTGGCCCGGACTCTTCCCTGGGTCCTTCAGTTCCATTACTTGCTACGTCACTTCTAGGACCGGCAGATAAGTTATGTTCACTACTTGCACTCACCAACTTATCGTCATTACCTGATACTAACCTCCACGCTTCGATCGTCAGCCGGGCGTTTGAGCAGCACCTCAAAAATATTATGATCGATAGTTCGCTCTTTGCCGTTCAGAAGGCAGCGTGGGAACTCATCAACAATCTAATTGCCAGTCCGTTGATGTTGGCCAAGTTCTTCAACTCCGAGAGCGCAGCGAGCCGCACGAACTTGGACCTTTTGGTGAAAATGCTCCATTCACAGAACGAGTCCTTGCAGGTGGTGATTGCTGGGTTGATCGCCAATGCCACCATGGAGTTTGATCTTGTTTGTTTGTCGGTTCTCACGCAGAAACCGATTTTCGATAATCTCCGCAAAATCACCGCCTCGATATTCACGCATCAAGCCCAAAATGAAGACTTGATTCTTCGTGTGGCGACCTTTCTACGTAGCTTGGCTGCTGTGGCAAGCGAGTCTCAGAAACCTGCTTTGGAGACTCTCGCATCCGATGCGGCCCTCAAAAGCGGCATAAAGGTGGTGGTGATCTCGACCAAAAACTCAGACATCATGGCTTTGTTACGCGAGACGATCCAGCTTGCAGAAATGAAGTTTTAACTATATAGTATGCTTGTGTGAAGCGTTAAATAATAGGTGTGCAGTGTATGACCTTGTTGCACATCCCGTGATGCCCCATCCTTCTTTAGTCCTCTCATCCTCCTTTGATCCTCCTTTGATCCTTCTCCCAATCTAATTTTAGAGCTAGTCCAAGTGTCTAGAACTGGATCATTCTCTGTGCCAAGGTCTCGTTCGTGTGGCCATTGTGGGTCTTGTCACGTGGTTTCTTTTCGCTGTCCAACTTCACCCGGACTGCTTTATGTAAGGAAGCCAAAAACTCCGTGTAATTAGGACTGGTGTTCAAAGCCTTGGATGCAAGTTGGTCCTCCACGAGACAGTCTCTGAACTCGTGGGTGTTGGAGTCGATGCCATCTCTAATCACAACCACAGAAGACGAGCCAATAGCATCGCAGCCAATGATGTACTCGCGGAAATACAGCACCAAGTTTCTTGCCTGCTGCGAGATGTGAGTTGGGAGATCCGGCAACGAATCGAGCAAAGGATCGATGTCATTGACGCTCTCGATGTGGTCGCCAAAAACATCCTTGAGCAAGAGCCTGTTTGAGTCGGGGTGCACGTTGACATAGACAGTAGTGCCATCACAAAGGATGTATACACCACACTCCAAAGCACCCGCAGTCAAGCTCTTGAACTCGGGAAGTTTGATGAAGCCGTTGATGTTTTCGGGGTCTTCATATGGCATGCACTCGTCGTCCTCCAAGGAATGCAACTCAACCAACGCTGGGTATAAGTGGAACACAAGTTTCTCTACGGGCATGTAGAGCATCTGGAAAATATCGCACAACCGCGTGTCCAGTGATAAAGTGGACGAGTCACGCAACGCCTTGGTCTTGACAAGAGACAAGAAGTAGCTGGGAAGATGTTTGAGTGAGTCGGGAAAGATCAACTGGTTGGTCAACGTACTGTTTCTGTTGTGGTTCTGCTCGCTCATGGCTCTATACGCAGCAAACACCTCCACGAGCTTCTCGTTAAGTGACTTTCTCAACTCGTTGGTGGACTCTTTTCCAATGAACGAGATAGTGTCTCTGACAATGGTGGTGACCACTGCGTCCTGGTCCACAAAGTTGAAGACGTCCAGAAGACGCTCGCTCACCGCAAGCACCAAGTTGATGACACGCACCTTTCTAACACCTTGTGGGTCAGTATACAAGAGCGCAGCCTGGAAATGGCAGTCGTATTTGGTGTTGAGCTTGCCGTCGTACTCAAGAAGAATGGTGAAACTCTGGTCCTCGTTGAGAACAGGGATGATTGGGTCCGACAGCGTGGTGTTTGCCAAGCCAACTATTCCGCCGTCTGAGCCCGTGGGGAACCCATAGTACTGCGAAACTTGCAACCCATTGGAACAACGCAACTTCAATTGACCTTGGTAACCCGTACACTTTTTCACCGAGCTTATGATTTGCGACGTGAGCGCGCGGCCGTCACGCTCAAAGGTGAAGTTGGACCACTTGGAAACAGCACCACCAGTAATGGAGGCCAACCACCCGATGTTCGATAAGTCTGCGGGGGTATCGGCGACCACAAACACGTCAAGTCCCACGTTTTGCGCAATGAAATCCTTTGCTAAAAGCTTATAGTAATCATTATCGGGAGAGTACATGGCCTTCTCGGCCTCGGCCAGGTGCGTGCGGCCCACGGTCCTGTTCTCCTTGATCTTGGAGCTGCCGGGGCCCCACGAAGATAACGCCGACAACACGGAGGTGATTTTACCGCCACCCACCTGCTCAAGGCAAAGTACTGCCGTACGCAAAGCCACCGAGAAACATGGCTCGGGGTCACGTGCCGCACGGTCGCTGGAAAGCGCCTCGATCTTGTTCAACGCATCCTCGATGACCATTCTACTTTGTTCTGGGTCGGCAAAGAGCCCCGTGCTGAACGGCACAAACGGGTCGTCCAAGTCTCCCGAAACACAGATCTGTGCCGACTCCAAGTCTGGCGATAAGTTGAAGAAGTGCATGCGGGTGTCGAACAAGATAATGGCAAACTTGAGGTGCAGAGGAGGTGCCTGGGTGTCAGGATCAAGTTCCTCGGCGTAATCAAAGAGAACCGCGCGGATGGCGTCGGCTAAAAGCACAGGCAAGTGCTTGTGGACACTTTGATGGCTGATGTCGATCAAAAACACGTGGTGGAGGCCTGCGTTGACGGCGTCTGCACCCCCAACATTGTAGTATTTGGGAACAATGATATCGTAGACGCCCCTGTGCAATTCCGGGCGCAACTCACGGTCTATACGCTGGTTGGTCACGGGGTCAACGGCAGCCATGTATTCGGGCGGCACGCTGTTGTTGGGGAACTGACACACGTTACAGGTGAACTTGCCGGAAGGTGTGTGCATCATGGCAGGGTTAATATACGTTCTGCAGCGGTTACAACGGGGCGGACCGACGTCCATGAAGTCGGTGGCGGTCATCTCGCCAAGAACAGAGAAATCAACCACAGGCACGGGGTCTTCGGCGGGTAAAAGCGGCGCAAATGGGCGTACGGTCACGGCCATGGGCAAGCGGGTCTCGCGGCGCAAGTTCTCCGATTCTGGAACATTATACATCGTGGCACGCATGTGTCTAGGCGTGGAAGTGCCCTGGTCCACGGCATGGTACTGTGTACCGGCAATTGGCGGCACGATGTTCTGGAAAGAGAGAAACAGCTTATATCCCAAGGACTCGCCGTTGTTGTCTACGAGCGGCGTGCAAAAGTCCTGTTGCTGCATGAACCGAGCATTACTTAAGGAGAGTTCCACGGGCTGGTTGTGGGCCATTTCCACCGGGTTCGACACGGTCATAGCCGCCGGGGCGGGCGAAAACGGGGGCATGGGGCTCGACGTAGCCGCTGGCGAAAAAGAAGGCGTTCCGTTGGCGAACTGTGGGGCGAACTGCGGCGTTCCATGCTGCACCGGGGTGAAAAAGGCCGGGCGTCCGTTAAGTCCAGGAGAACCTCCCGCCGACGACGAATTAGGCGCCGGTGGGGCAAACGGTTGTTGCGGAGGGGCAAACGGTTGTTGTGGCGGCACAAACTGGGTGTCGTGGAAGGCCCTCTGGGTCCTTTTTTTGCGTCTTTGGTCAACATGAAGCCCATTCAAATCGGCCAGCAAATCTGTCACTGAGCCATTGAGCGACATTATGGGGGTGTAATTATTTCAGGAAGAAAGACAGCGGGAACAGAATAAATTAGCGAGTGATAAATCCTGGAGTGTTCTTAAGGTGAATGCAGCAAATCCAGCGTACTTTTTGTATTTTTTGGGGACTTTCTGTGGTGTTGTTTTGCTGTCTTGTCCTGGAAGTTGCTCGTATGCATGAAAAAATAGTGTATTGATAGAGACTGAGACTGAGACTGAGATCGGCCGGTGAGTTGGCAGTTCGCGACCGGCCGAGACGGCCCAGCCAGCGAGGTATGGTTTCTGAAGGGACGTGAATTTAGTGGAAAAATGGGGTTTTTTTGTTTTTTTGTTTTTTTAATGTGTTTTTGTGTGTGTATTTTTTTATAGGAAGGTTCTAGAATTGTGTAATTTTGTGTGTGTGGCTGTTTTACATGACCCTTTGTGTGTTTCTTGTCGTGTTTTCTGCCACGCATGTATTACTGTATTACTGTAGTACTGTATTAGAATAGGCGTGGAGCGTGGAGGCACGAGACGCGGTTGGGTTGTGGATGGGTGCGATACAACGATGTGCCACGTCACTTAACTTCAGAGAATTACCATTTTTTGTGGAGCATTTTAGTGTAAACTTTGGGTGTGACTTACTGTTTGTGGTATTCTTCTATTTTTTTGTTTTTTTAAAGATCGGAATAGTTTTTGCTTTTTTTGGGTGGACTGTTTGGTGTGGACACGCGTTGTGGTCATGGTGGAGGAACTAGTGCGTGGATATAACGATGTGGGTGTTGAAACCCCTGTTGAAACTTTAACTTTACACTAGGGTATATTCAAAACTCTGGAGTCTTGTACTTTTCTAGAATTGACAGTGTAGAATAATGTTATATGAAACTTACTCTTAACACAGGTCACTGTTATGATTACTCTTGTGATTACTCTGATTACGACTCTAATTTACTGTTTTCATAATTCTACTCTAATCTGTACTGTTCTTATATTTGCCATTTTCGTGTACTATTCATACTATTCTCATATTAACTATTTTAGGTCTGTTTTTGTTTTTTACATTTCCAATTCTTATATTTAACATCGATATGTAAGAGTATCTTCCAGGTGTGATACAATAGACGTGTCCGTAGAGCTCGAGACTAGGGTAGGTCGGCGATGCGAAACCCTCAAGTTTTCACTGTCAATCTTTGAAACAGCCAAATCTCGACCTATTTGTGTCTTTTTACCAAAGTCTCCACATACGCAGTATCTATTTAATAATTCCATTAACTTTCAAGTCAAAAAACTACTTTTTGGGTGTGTTCGTTCTATATGTCTAACGAGACTTAAGGTTGCCTAAATAGCCAAATGAGCCTTCTTGGAAGACCCTTTTTCACTGGATTCCTAGTAAACTGAGTTTTATAATTAGAATCCTTGACATCATGTTTCTCTTCACTTTCCACGGATTTCACATATACCACATATACGTTAATTTCGAGCTATGGTGGGAGAGCCCCGGAAATCTAACCAGTCACGTGACCGCTCGTCGGGTGATTTCTCCAGTTTATGGACTCCAGTTGGGTTCGGTTTATCGAGTGGTGCGTTTTTGTGGATTTTTTTTTTCATATTTTTATTATCGTGTGACTTGCCAAACTTCCTACCCTCCGCGTCCAATAGCTCAAAATGCAAATTGATGTTATATCCATAAAATACTTTGAGTATTAGGTTTAACATGACACCTTCCAAAGTTCTATTTTGGTTAGCAAGATTATACTGAGAAAACTTTCTTCAAAGAAGTTCCCCTTTTGGTCTTTTATGTTCTTACCCGATTTATGACAAAGCCAAAATCCAAAAACACTCTATTCTTTTGAATAAAACTTTATGTTACTTTAAAACGAGAACTTTCCCATAAATCGAATAGAAGGGTTACTGGTTGTTTTGAGATGAATAAATAGATCTAAAAGTGACTTTCTTGCTTTCAAGTGCTATATACAGATATATAAAATCATTGAATTTTATTCACTTTTTGAAAGAATGCAGGAGAATTCTTTGGAAAATAGCCCTGGAAAAGCCCACTCGGCGGCCAGAATGTGATCATACCTATTTTCAGAAGTGACCCTAACATACAATGGAACAGCTACAATCTTGAGCATGTACTCACATTATGAAATCAGTATCAATTACCACTCAACAAATTTTGTTCAAATGCCTTTACCTAACATAAAATAAGTCTATTCAAAACCTGAAGCCTTGAATTTGCACATAATTCGTCGCATAATGTACTCCAGTGTAATTGGAGATTCAATGGGGTCTTTGAAGCTTTATCACATCTTCTTCTTCTTCTTCAATTTTGTTGTGTGCACAACATGAGTAACAAAATTCAATATTAAACCATTTTCAACGGGTCTCGATGTCATGGAAATCGATTAATTGGCCACATGAAATAGAATCAATTGGTGCTAATTTTGTTTTGCCACCGCATTTCCTAAATGGGAACAACCCTCAACACGCCACCAGGTGGACAGGAGTTTTATGCATGACGGTTTAACTCTTCTCGAAAAACAGCTTTGCAAAGTAGCATATATATTCCAAATTATTTCTTTATTTTGAAAAATACCCCATCTTCATTGTTCAAATTTCAGTCTGAGTTATTCTGGGGATAAAATAGTAAGTAAAGTAGACGGCATCAATTTGTGGTGAGCTGATCAAGTAGCTGTCACATTCTGCCATTTTTTTTTTTTTGGAAAATATTTATGCGAGAGCAATCATATATATGCATATTTTCATGTAGGCAACATTTTGTTGGATTTTGTGGGTTGTCATATTATCACGTGACTCTGTCTAAACTTGGACAGGCCCAGTAGTAGAGCAAAGAGGAGCACTAAGATATATAAAAAGAGATTAGGCTAAATAATAAGTGAAGTTGAAGCAATAAATAAGAAATATATAAACACACAGTGGACTACCCTCGTATAATGCTGAAGTAATGTTGCCATTCCCATCCGTAAATCCTGTATGAATAAGACCCTATCTACAGGTTGTCAAAAATCCAGCATCTGTAGCAGTGTTGCGCGTTACGACTATTACGAAAATTTACGATTTACGATTGTTTGGGCACTTGTAATCGTTATTCGTATTCGTATTACGATTTAGTAATACGATTTTTTACGATAACGTAATACGACTTCGTAAATTTTGCGATATTGTTTCTACCTTTTCATATATTCGCAATGATCAGAAAATAGCTCGCTGAATAGCAACTCCTTTTCATTTTTATGCACATTCCCATTTGAATTTATTCAAGAAAACAAAAATCTAAGAGATAATATATAAATGTAGTTCAATTGGAATGTGTCGAACAAAATCATTACATACCCAACACTTGTGG
>JAJMIV010000563.1:0-10175 GCA_030563445.1 Metschnikowia gruessii
CGGTGCAACTCCGCACTTCGGTACTTCGGCATAGCGCGGCCCCTGCCAGGCCACTTGAACTATGGTGGGGCAGATGTTGAGCCTGAGACGTGGTGTACGGGTTTTTGCATGGACATCCAACGTGCATGTGCACTACCCAAATACTTACCCACATATCCAAGCCAAACGGACAACACCAGACAAGACATCACACCAAACCACACCACGTTAACCATGTTGGTCGAAGAAGTGCCCAAGCGTGGTCCTACAAACTCTTCTACGATTTACTTCTCGTCGCTGGTCAATCTTCAGGCACGGCCCTCGTCTAAATCGGCCGAGTCTTCCAACCGCGATGAGGCAAACAGGACATCCAAGAGCAGACCGAAAGTCAACTATAACCTCACAGAATTGCTCAACGCACAGACACACGCAAACTATAGCAATGGCAGTGTGAGCAGTGGTGTTTACAAATCATCACACCAAATGCAGCTCGAGAAACTCCTCTCGAAACGGCTCTCTGAGTTGGGTAAGGAAACGCCAAACGCAAACTTCGAGCTCCCGAAAACCTTTGCATATACAAGCATCCACAAGCACTTGAGTGCTGCCGATAAGAAGAAGATCCGGTTGGGAAACACGCCGTCCACGAAGAAAATCCTAGCGGCACGTCGTAACTTGAACTCGTACTTTGAAGAGGAGAAAAATCTCATTTCCATCAACACCATTTTGAGCGTAAACTTCTCCTTTGCCGAGCAGCGGAACGAAGTTGGCGGCAACACAAAACGCGCGAAGACTAGCACCGATTCATTCAAGCCGAAACTCAAGTTATGCTCCGTGTGTGGCTCACAATCAAACTACTCTCGTTGTGGAAACTGTGGTCTCTACTCTTGTAGCGTGCGGTGTCTCCGGCTTCACCACGAGCTGAGGTGCACGTAAAGTTTGAAGGTAACTAGGGGAAAATTAACGGTAAGTCCGAAATTCGTCGCATTTGCAGGTAAAATACAGACGAAATGGCATGATATGTGTATGGTATGTGTATGGTATGTGTATGGTATGTGTATGGTATGTGTATGGTATGTGTATGGTATGTGTATGGTATGTGTCTGATATGTACATGAATGGTTTATGGAAAGGTAACCAGGCTACCATCCTACAAAGTCGAATCGTGAGTGTCATTATTGAGGCTATGAAATAAATAAGTACGTAACATCTGGGTCATAGGAACGAAGACGTTTTGAAAAAGGAGCAACCTCGCTTTTATTCGCCGTGTTTGAAACAGCACCTTCTTCCGTAACGGCACGAGCCGTTGCGGGCCCAGTTGGCACAAGGCTTCGATCTCCAGTTCGAGGGTCTATCCACCGACTTGAGCTCGGCCTCGCCATGTGCAAACTGGCACTTTCCTCCGTAGGGACACGCCCCCAGTTTCATGAAGGACGCACAGAGCTCCGTCTTGTAGAGCTGCGTGTTCACGTTTTTACACTGGCCTTTCAAACACCCAGAAGAGCATCCGGAAGAAGGAGAAGCGTGTTTGGACTTTCCACTAGACACAGAAGAGCCGCGCCTTTGTTGAACTGGCTTGGGGTTTCTTGCAGCGGCACATGCTTCGTGTCCGGTTCTGACCACGTTGTCAACCGTTGCTGGAACGGGTGCTGGTGCTGATGCTGATACTGGTGCTGATGCTGGTGCTGGTGCTGATGCTGATGCTGGTGCTGATACTGGCACTGGCTCAGCATCCATGTGGCCTCCGGCGAGAGGAAACAAAAGACTGTTGGGCAAGAGCGACTGAGCGTACTCCAAGGAATCGTCATGCAACAATGGCGAGCTGTGGAAATGTTCTTGATGTTCGTAGTCAGGGAAAGGTGGAGCATTGTCTAAAACAAACTTGGGCTGGAATACGGACCGGGGAACCTGTCCATGGAAAGAGACGTGGGAAGCCACATTTTGTTTTTGTTGTGGTTGGCAGCACGTAGAAGTGACAGCCTGGGGAAGGGCCGACGTTGGTCTCAGAAATGAAAAGTTATTCGAAGGGGGCGATTCAAGCCACAATTCTGGCAACAAGTCATCCTGAGAGTCAGAGGATGACGACGACTTCGCTGAAGGGGAAGATAAGGCCGAAATCGGTGGTCTATATTGAGCAAGCTTGGGCTCGCGTGGGAACACATAGTGAGAGGCGTATAGAGTTTCCATTTTGGATCAGGGAATTTTTTTTGGGAAAGGAAAGTCTGATTTAAAGATTGTGAATATTTCGTAGGGAAATGAAATAATAATAATAAAAAAATGGGTATGGAATCTGTATTGGAATTTGGAAATTGCTTGGATATTTGGACCGGCGTTGGATGAGGTGTCTCGAGCGATGAGCCGCAGCCGAAGAGCTATTTTAGTGGGGGAATTCTGAAGTCCGGGTGTAATAAATTGGCTCCAGATGTGGAGATGTCAATTGGAAATGGGAAATTCCGGGTGTGCTTTATTTTGAATCCGAAACCACCCTTTCGAAGAACAGAGACAGAAACTAGCAAAAACGAAAGAAGTGGATTCCGCCGACAAGAATATGGTAACTTTTTTTTGAAAAAGTCCGGGTAAACCTGTACTCCGGTTCGGGCCAGTATATAAGTGCCTTCCAAGTGAGGAGTAAGAGAGAGGGCAGCCCAAAGAAAAGATGCCTGCAGGGAGCGGTTATAACCTCTGGTCTCGGCGAGGGGAAGCTAGAAAACGAGAAAGGCGAAGCGAATATGGAGAGCAAGTGACCGGGCGCTCCCAAACAGCAAAAAAAAAAAAATCCACACACGGCTCTGTTGTGGCCCCTAAATTGATAAGCGATGAGGCGGGGACTATGATATTTTGCGCGTGCCAGAGACTAAACTTCCTGATTGGGCAATGTAGTCTTTAGGAAATGAATGTATCTTACCTTTGCGCGGGTAATAATTCTTGGTATTTTTCTTTTTTTTGAAGAACAGGTGATTGAAAGAAGAAAGTCATCAGAATTGGGCCATGATCCCGCTTTATTATACTCCGAGGACCCAAAAAGTTGTCATAGGCCGAAATATCAGGTGAGTCCGCGATGTCGGAGCTAAAGTGCGAATCGGAGCAAAATGGCGCCACTGAGGCAGGATAGTGAATTTTTTGAGAATACCGGCCCTGGAGATAGGGGAATGCCACACTCGGGGTATACACTTCCGAGGACGGAGGCCCTGTACATCCACGGTCCATGCATTCCGAATTGCGGCGATGACGTGAGCACGCCAAAACATACACACGACCGCTGGTGAAATAGGTAATTTCCATGCAAAATTAGATCCCAGTAACGAAAGTTTCCAATGTTGTTAGTGTGGTTTTTTGATTGCGGGGGTCTGATGAGCTTAATTTTCATTTTTTTGAATCTTAAATCTGAAATGACCATCTGAAATGACAATCTGGAATCTCCTTTCAGTATCAATAAATGCTCACTGCGCTGAGAGGAAATTTCCACATTCCGGCTTGGCAAAACTCACGCACAGAATTTCCTGTACGAAGGCCATTCCTCGTCATGTTTGATGTTGGGCCGCCTTTATATGCTCTTAGAAAGGACCGCAATCAATGCCGTGACAACAAAAGCCTGCTCATTCAAAAGAATGATAGATAATGGCGCCAAAAGTCCAACATCGTATGTGTAAGAGTATTTCTAACAGCATGTACTAGTAAATACTTCAAATGGAAGAACTCAGACCTTGTTGATTCTGTTGTGGACTCGATCGGGATTCCGTTTGTGCGGCGCCCTCGCAAGTGAGCATTCCTCGCTGTGATTGCTGTAGGGGTTGGTACCGTTTTCCACAATTTTTTGGGCCCGTCCCCTGCCTAGATATGTGGTCTCGCGGTTAATTTAGTAAAAATGTCAACATAAAAGGTGAGGATTTGTCATTTTAGAATGCCACCGCTTTAGAATCTTGGGGCTTTGGGTATCGGTTAAAATAGGATGGAAATGTCTTGAACGTTGTATCGTTGCCATTGTTTCAGGACGTTGTCAGTCATGTATGTGTAAGAGATCTGTGGCGAACCATCAGATCATGTATATGTGGTTGCAGTGGGACGTAACCGCCAGCACGAAGACCCCATAGTTTTGATTTTCCAGTTGTTCTGTGCTAATGGTGTTTTTTTTTTTTTTGTTGCTAGTACATCTGATCAAAGTAGGCCAAAGTATGATGTAACATTTAATGGAACTATTTGCTCCACTTCTCCTCTACCACCTCTTATCATTTGCCCATCCGGGTATTCCACTGTTGATATTAGTATCGTTAGTTGTTTGTTTTGGTCGCCATTAGATCACTCGCTTCCCGTTAGCGCCGATGATCCCGCGGCCTTCTTTGTCAACACGCCATACTTTCATTAATAGATTTTGTGTTTCATTTGCTTAGAAGAACACGGCGGTAAAAACAATCAAGAAATGTCCTCCTCCATTTGTGTGACTTTCTGGGAACCCACGGCCCGTTTGAGGGCCCTCTCACAACAAATATATAAGGCATAGGGAAGGTAGACAAAACCAGTCCCTAACTCAAGGAATACTTACACAAACACCCCCTTAAAAAGAAAGAAAAAAGCGGGGTACCGAGAAACTATAAAAGGCGGCCTGTTTCCTTATTTAAAATGTGACTTTTTTCCCAGCCCCACTTTTTTTCTTTCCTAGTGGGCTTGTGTTTTTGCAGCCAAAGCTGGCCTTAGTCTTCTCTATGATATCCGCGCACGTATTGTATACGCGCACCAGACGTGGGTTCTTTCTTGCCTCTTCGCCAGGCGCGACCCCACTCTCCACGCGGAAATCAAAATACAGGTCTTTCTTTCTACCGTGTTCTGCTAATTGACATATACATATTTGCCACCAACGTATGGCGATTCTTAATAATCTACGAGAGGTCCGCTCGTGGATGGACTCGGCATCTCCACATGTGGTGCCTCAGTGGCAGGTGGACTTGCTTCTAAAAAAAATGCCTGGTTCTACCAAGCCGGGGGCTATTCTACCTTCAATTAGAGGGCCATCAAACCCAAATCCGTCACCAAACACAGCTCTACCGCTGAATCCAAATCGACAACCACTTCTGATGGGGCCTAATAATACTCTGACTTCGATGGGTGCCTCTCTGGCGAAATCATCTGCTCCAGTTGCTACACTGACGCGTGTCAGTGCGCTACATAGTACAAATCGAGAAGAAGCATCATCCAAGCCTGCGCCAGTGCTACCCTCAGGTACACCGTTTGAAAGTCGTAAACCCGGGCTAAATAAGAAACAGGAGTCGTCGAAGATACTGGAGAATATAGTACTGCAACTAATACCGGCTCTCCCTCAATCATTACCACAGGTTGCCAACACCCCAGATTGGCCCTATGATGATGACTTTTCCGATGACGATTTGATTGATGTAGGGCTTCTAGGCTTGACTTCAGGCAAACGTGAAGCTCCTCCTGCTAACCAGATGGCCAAAAGGCAACGCATAATCACTTCTACCCAGGAATCGAATCATATCGATCTAGATCTCCCCGCCGTAAGGCCCCCAACACCTTCGGCTGGCTCGAATCTTCCTTTAATCCAACGAGCAGTATCACCGGTAGTTCCAAATCGCCCACGCTCTGCTGACCATAATGTGTCGTCTAATGACACTGATGTGCTGGCACTTCGAGCATATATCCTTGCCTGTGAAGAAAAAATCAACTTGCTCACAAAATGCAATGTTGTGAGCGACTCCACTTCGCTCTCGCTAGATGCAAAGAAACATTGGCACACTCAAAAGTTTCTCCCGAAGATGAAAACCATCGATGAGAAGGTGAGCACTTTAAGAGCTGGTTTCACTTTTCTTGATCCAGTTCCTACAGACTTGTCCAATATTCATTCGGACGCGTCGTTTACAAAGACACCATCTCTTTCGATAGTTTCTTCGCCTACAAAGGTAACCTCTCCACCTTTGCAGTACATTCCGAACAATCAGGACGATCTCAGCCGCGTGGTGACACAACCACAATCAATGATCTCTTGTATTACAGATACTACCCCTCCTGATGCGCTGCACGAAGATTATGGTGCAAATCTAGACGAAGCGCGGCGTGTGATCCTTGAACGAAGAAACAATCCGACTATTACAAAGCCGGCATATGGCCATATCGACGATGACGATTCCGAGGATGATTTTGGAGGGGATTTCATGGACGGTCTTCAATCCTCCCAGGTTGAGGATGTTGAGACTGATTTAAGTGGTTTCCTTGCAAATGACGACGACGATGCTGAGTCTGTGGATGTGACATATACTTGTACGCAGGCAACTCAATTCCAGAGGCGGATAGTCGAAACGGACGATGATGAACAGTCTTTGCCCCTGGACCATGAACCTGGTTCACTACACGACGAGTTAGACGATATAAGATTGTCACAGGACGTTGCTAGTCGGTTAGGTGTCACATATACGACTCCGGCCAAACCAGTTGAAGTCATAGATGACGATGATATCGTAATTGATGATCATGATCATGACCATGACGACGGCGAAGATGAAGAGGATGATGACGATGTTGCAGATTTCACCACTCAGCTTAATGAGGGACGCGACGAGGTTGTGGAGATTTTCTCGGATTTCGATGATGAGGAACTTGAAAGTATCCAGGATTGGCCAGTTGTTAAGAATGAAAAACCCGCCCCCAAAGTTCATGTTATAAGTGAAAGTGAGTTCAGTGATGACGATGATGAACTTTTGCAGCTAACAAAAGCAGTAGGGTTACCTGATGGGGCTTCGGATCCTGGTAAAAAGCATATACCTGGCTCTGAACCTTTCATTGATGAGGTATATGACGTTTTAAGAAATACTTTCGGCTTGCCAAACTTCCGTTCTAATCAGCTCGAGGCCGTGGTGTCTACCTTGACGGGTAAAGATGTGTTTGTGTTGATTCCAACCGGTGGAGGAAAGTCATTGTGCTACCAGCTTCCTGCACTCGTGACAAAGGGTAAAACTAGGGGTACCACGGTTGTGATTTCGCCGTTGATCTCATTAATGCAAGATCAGATTCATCATCTTCAGAAGAAAAATATCAGAGCTGAAATGATTAGCTCAAGAGGAAGTGCAAAGGAAAAGAGTGATGTGCTTCGTTCCTTCGCAGCGGGAAATTTAGACTTGGTGTACCTTTCGCCGGAGATGGTGAACAAAGCGCAATCTGTCCGGAGGATTTTGACAAAGTTATACGACAACAATATGCTCGCGAGAGTAGTGGTCGACGAGGCGCATTGTGTGAGTTCGTGGGGACATGACTTCCGGCCAGACTATCAAGGAATGAGTATGTTCAAGGAGGAGTTTCCAGATCTCCCAATCATGGCTCTTACTGCAACCGCAAATGAAAAAGTTCGCCTTGATATCATCCATAACTTGCGAATGACCGACCCGGTTATGCTCAAGCAGAGTTTCAACAGAACGAATCTTTTCTACAAAGTCATGAAGAAACCAGCAAATGTTTTCGAATGGCTCAGAGACTACATTTCGCAAACTCAATTCAGAAAAACAGGTATCATTTACTGCCATTCAAAGAACTCTTGTGAGAGTACTTCCGAGAAGCTTCAGATGTACGGTATTAAGTGTAGGTACTATCACGCGGGCATGGATGCAGATGACAGACTCCAAGTCCAAACAGCATGGCAAGAGAACAAGATTCAAGTGATTTGTGCCACCATTGCTTTTGGTATGGGTATTGACAAGCCGGACGTTCGGTTTGTTATCCATATCTACATACCCAGGACTTTAGAGGGGTATTATCAAGAAACTGGCCGTGCCGGTAGAGATGGTAAGGAGAGTGAGTGTATTATGTTCTACGCATACAAGGATGCGCGGACTCTTAAGAGTCTAATCGAGAAGGATAAGGACTTGGAATACACTACCAAAGAAATGCATTTGGCCAAGCTTCGGCAGGTGATTCAGTATTGCGAAAATGGAACTGATTGTCGGAGAAGGCAAGTGCTTCATTACTTCAATGAGATTTTCGATGCTGAGCTCTGCAACAAGAAATGTGACAATTGTTGCAGTGAAGTTGTATCAGTTCGTCGTGATGTCACCGAGCACTGTTCAAAGATCGTGAAGCTAGTCCAATCGATCCATATGGATAAGGTCACTGTCATCCACTGTCAAGACGTATATTGGGGATCCAAAAACCTGAAAATCATGTCTATGCGGCACTATGACAATCCTTACCATGGTGGAGGTAGAGACTTGGATAAAGGAGACATGGAGAGGATCTTCTTTTACTTGCAGTGTGAAAATGCTTTAATGGAGTATCAAGTGGTGAAAGGAGGATATGCGACCTCTTATGTGAAGCTAGGACCAAAAGCCAACCAGTTCATGAGAGCTAAGGAGAAGATTGAGCTATATTTTGCTAAACCAGGTAAACGCCCTACCTCCAGCGCGAACTCCAACTCCAACTCCAACTCCAACACGAGCTCCAACACCAAAGGAAGTGCAAAACTCACTGCAACTGGAAATGGGAAGGGAATTTCCGGCTTCAGATATCAAGAGTCGTTTGTAAGTGCGAGGGAAATCAGAAATCAAGAAGACGCCGAACAAGGTAATTCATTTGGAAGAGCAGAGAAAGCTCCAAGTCGCATAGTCTTGCCGCAGGATACTTTTGACGGAAGGATCAATGACTCCAACAGGGATGTGATTGAAAAGGCGTACAACGAGTTACGGAATTTTCGAATGTTGAAGCTGCAAGAACTCGGGTATGGCAGGCCACATGTTTTCATCAATGACATTTTATTGAAGGAAATGGCCATCAAACTCCCTACCAATGCAAGGGACTTTGCCAAATTGAACAATGTGTCGAAAGAGCAAATTGATCATTTTGCACACTTCAAGAAGGTGCTTTCCACACTTGCAAGAGAGAGAAAGAAGTCTACTACACAAAGAGCCACGCAGCAGTCTTACATTGGTAACACTCCTAGCAGCCCTGTGGTGACTTCTTCGCCTTACTTCCCGCCTTCCGAGGCAAAGAGCAGCAAAAGTTCGGGGAACCAGAAAAGTCAATCCCGGGGGAGCAAAGGCACAAAGAAATCGAACACGCAAAAGGGCAAACTGACGCAAAAGTCGAAGTTCACGCCGCAGAACGGAGGTCCAAACCACATCCGACAGATGCCCATTTGATAAACGGGCCAAGCTTGGCGGATACGAGGGGTAGAATGAGCATTAGAACATAATTTATAAACTGGGTACATAGAGAAATATTAAGGGATCATAGAGTAGTAGATGTTTGTGTGTTGTTATCAACTGCAATAGGTGAGTGTGACATTTTCGACCGTTCTATTGGCTTTGCTCTTATGTATTGATGACCATAAACTTGGAAAATGTAGTAACAAAAAAAGTAACAAAAAAACATATTTTTAATGCTTTGTATATTTTTAATGCTTTGTTTCCCTATTATCTTTATAAACTGCACCTGCGCTTGTATCCAGAAAGATGTGCAAGTTCGGCTCCGAGAAAGAAATCGTGCATGTGATGGGACCCCGATGGGACCCCGGGATGGACCCCGGGGCGGTTAGCGCATGTCAACGCAGCCAATCGCACCGGAAAAATTGGTAATACATCATGTGACGCGCCGGACCCCCACATTCGGAAAAACGCCATGGGCCACAATTACCCGTGTAAATTGCGCTGCACGAATTTATTGATGTGTTTTTTTTTCTCATACATTCTTTTTTTTTTCATAAATTCTTACCTTTTTTTTTTCACCCACCCCCTCTGTTACCTATTGTGAATCCAGAATGTCTCACCGTTTCGCTCGTAGGCTCCTCAAGGAACATAAGGCTTTTGAAAAGGCCACTTTACCGGGTGTGGAAATGTTACCAGAAAGTGATATTACTCAATATTTCGTGTCCATGACCGTGGACAATTCGCTCTACGCGGACCAAAAGTTTCTTCTCCTGGTGTCCATTGGAAACGAGTACCCCGTGGAACCACCACTGGTGAAGTTTTTAGTCCAGGAAAAATACGTGGTGCCATTACATCCGCATATTTATTCGAACGGACATATTTGTCTTAATGTTTTAGGAAAAGATTGGACTCCTGCGTGCGGTGTGGAAAGCGTCGTTCTTAGTGTCCAGAGCATGCTCAGCACAAACGAATTGTCGGAGCGTCCTCCTGATGATGACCGGTATGTACGCCTGGCGCCGAAGGACCCCAAAAACGTGACCTTTATTTACCACGACGATA
>JAJMIV010000565.1:0-10122 GCA_030563445.1 Metschnikowia gruessii
AGAAAGAGAATTACATTGGAGCTGAAGGACGTTTGCCTCCTTTATTGAAATCACTATGTATTAGTATTATAATCTTTTTTGAGCTGAAAATTTGCAAATAAAGAGAAAACATTATTCTTACTGTAGATAATATCTGTCCATGATGCTAACATATATGTTGGGTTAGATAAGAACAGCAAATCGGTTGAAACAGTATGCTGTATGTCATATTTTCAGTCCGTCAGTTTAAGAGAGGTGCACGCGGGAATTTATTATCACTGACTAGCTTATTTTGAATACTTCAAACTATTTTTATTGCGGGTAAATAATCCCCTCAGTAAAGAGCGAGACTAATTTTTCCTCTAAGAATCACTTTAAGAGAGAGTCTTTATTCAAATTTCTTTAGAAAAAGAGTATCGGAATCACCCTAATACGTAATTAAGCATTAAGACATAAGTGTGATGTTCTCATGCTTATCCGCACTATCGTGGAACAAGTTTTACGATATCGTGTTTGAAGCGTAGCAGTACCTTAACGCTTTACAGGGCCATTGGATGCTTCGAATATGGTCTTGATCAATGGGAATATCCAGGCACAAGTTGACCTTAGTAAAAGGAAGATGAATCCCCAAGGCGCCAAGTTTAGTTATGTTCAGAACAATGACGAAGTAGTACAGTCTGAGTGTTGTGATTCTTCAATTAGGTGATCGATGTTTTAATAATTCACTTTTAATGAGTTACCAAAAATTTAAGGTAGTTATATTAATAAAAATGACATTAATTAATAACCAAAATTCACCACTGTGCGGAAGCATATATCCACATAATCATACTTTAATGAAAACGAGGATGACACTACCATTTTCATTAGCACCTGAAGAGAAACTCCGCTATTTGTTTCTAGGTTCTAATTAAAAGCGTTTCAAGTTTTTCAGTAGACGGAACAGTGTTAGATCCGGGGAATTTTATCTATTCCATAGCCCTGGATCATCATATATCAATGAGTTTTATTTCTTGGAGAGCAGCTACATAAGTCGAATGGTCTACGTATGCATTGATTTATATCATGTATTATCGACATTTTCTTCAGACAGACAAGTGGTTGTAAATAAGTGCGCCTCAAAAGATCGGGAACCCGTACTCAGGATCGGTGAAACTATATTTCAAGGCCTTTAGCCTGTGGTACAATTTGGCGAAATCCAGGTCAAGAATCATTCGCTTGATTGAATCAAATGACAATAGAAACTGCCGCTCCTGCTTTAAGTTCTTCCACCGGTTGATGAAAAACGTCACTCTTTGCTGGTATCCTCTGGATCTTACGTTAGGAAACCCAGTGGAATCATAGAGTGCCATAAGGAACATACTGAGCTCAGTTAGATCTGCAAGAAGCCTATCTCCAAGTGAACGCAGTGACTTCCGATCTTTGATTTGTCTATTCACTGCTATCATGGTCCGGTAAAACCGCTTCAAAAAGTTTAGTTGGTACACAATCATTTCGTCATGAGAAAGCACGCTTGCGACCCACAAATCAAGCAGCCGCACATCTGCCCCATTATCTTCTCTAGCAGACTCAAACCCATTGGAATCAAAGTATGTTCCTTGTACAAAAGCCTTTAGGTAGTTGAAATACCATTCCAAAAGACCATGGGCTAGTTCTACACGGTCATTGTAAGATTCAAGAGTGAATAGTCTGGGAGAAATATTTCCAGTGGCCGGGAATTTAGCAGTTGTGCTTAGGGTTATGGAAGTGTTTCTTTCCGATATGATTATGGTTGTTGGTTTGCTCTCGTAACTAAGGGGCCCAGCTGAAACTACCCCAAGTATGATGGATGGGATTAACCAGGAAAAGTGTGTTCTCATTGTGACCATGAAAAGGGAGTGTGCGAGTGGCTTCTAGCGGCCACAGCATGTATTTGTAGAATCTTTTGGGCGTTCAAAGGGGTGGACTAAGATGAAACTTCCGCCCCGCTCTTACAAAAGTCGGTGCATGGGGGAGGGGAAAGGGCGTATTTAATAGGTATCACTTTTAAATTTCACCATTAAACCGCACTGGAACAGGGTATATTTCATGTAGATAAGATGTTTTACGATGAGTTACTCAGCCCGAATATTAATAAGTTCTAGCCAGTCAGTTGTTACTATCCATCGGATGGACTATGTCAAAATAACCAATTTTGTAAATTTACAGAAAATGATTACTTTGAATACTAGAGTCATTTTTACGGCTAGTACTATCGAATGGGGTACTACTCAAGATATTAATAAGCGTTTTGAAAGCAACCATGAACTAAAGTATGCAAAACTGTTTTATTCGCTTTGGTCCGGGATGAATTTGGGGGGCAGGCAAAGATATCCATGAAACAATAGACTCCGCACCAGTGATGGGGTGCGTAGGAGCTGAGTAACAAGAGAGTATGGGTGCTTAGGTGATTCACTTTAAAAAAGCCCCGTTATTCTGGTGGCTCTACTTATAGAACATTTAAGATATTCACAGCTGATCAATTATAGAATAAAGAGTGTCAGTATTTCTTAATTTCTCAGTGCAAGAATCATTACGAAAAGCGTTGTCCCCGCGAAATACAAGAGAGGCAACGCCGTGACATGTGACAAACTGTTGAGAGAATTTGTCTTGCGGTACACTTAGGCGTCTGATGTATTCAGTACCTTGAGTATATAAATTCTTTTTGGAATATTGATGATGGCGTCTTCCATCAATAAAACAACAGGAGTGTTAAATTACGCGTCCATCCCTCCTCAAAACATCCCTCAAAATAAGTCAGGTTTTCTGACAGAAATGAAACATACCTGGCCATTTTAGATTGATACCTGAGCCACTGTTGATTTCTGAAATTTCCAAAATCGTTGATAAAAATTGAAAGTATTAGTTTCTTTGAACTCCAATTTTGCAAATGACCGTATAAAGGATCCTTGCCCCACCATCCCAATAACACATCAGTTGAAATTATAGACATACCAGCGTGTCCAACAGCAATCGAGACTCTCTTTCACCAACCCCTTCATCTGATTTTCCTGCGCTATTTGTACCATCATAACATGGCTTGTACTGTATTGACTAAGCAATAGCTAGGGATGTAAGAAATATTGAAGTCAAGTGGCAATTCAACTCTAAAATGGTACGGATGCTAAATGGGAATGTAGAAGTGAATCAAAACTTACTAATTAGTATAAACTTCAAGTCGTTAAGATTCTTTGCCAAATTACCCATCATGGTTAACAGACTTCAACGAGAAGTAGAATGTATGTGGGAAGAATAGTAGTCCAACTGCAAGTCGATTTATATATTTGGTAATATCCCCAATAACGGCATGATCTAAAAACTTGGGTCTCCACCAGGAGGATTTTTCTCTACGGTTTCTGTTCAGATAGTACATCTGAAATACTAATTTAGTAAAGTCCGCTTACAAGTCCTTTTCGGGGTAGAAAGTGTTGGACAAATGAAAGGGACTAATGCATTCAATTCTTTGGCACGAGGATGGAATATCCAAATAAAATTATACAATTTAGTGGATTTTAGAAAACATTTCTTTGTGTGTGAGTACTATCATTATATACCAATAACATAATTACCCTTGTGCTCTTAATGTGTCATATCCGTACCTCATGATAAGTTATCTAGTATAATCTTTTTAGAGTGGAAACTGCAAAATATGTATGGAGGGATATTGAAAAAGAAATAGTATTATAAACATGTTTATTTCGAAAAGATCATGTATTAAGCCCCAGGCCTCTAATCCTGGAGTGCACAGAAAAGAAGAAACCTGACAAAACACACCCCAAGAATAGCACGAAATGGATTTTTTTTTTGGAATTTTATTCTCTATATTTTCAAAACCTTCATAAAAATAAGAATATGATCAGCTTGAGGTGTTTATATACAAAGCAACCTCTTTCGTGTATCCTCTTACAGCTGTATATCATCCACCAGTCTCATGCCACTACCATCTCTGAGACCCCCAATTAATTGCCACACTACGGGAAAATTTTCAAAAAAAAACACATTTTATCTAAACTATCACATCTAAAAAACATTTTAATTACCTTCGAAATACCCAACCCACCCACATAAACATATACACCCTTATGGAATCACCATTATAGCGAGGATTGCCCTACACCCAAGGCCGTCGCACTTGGCACATCACGTGACCCTCATGACCGCCACTTCACCTCACTAAGTGTTCTAAACAATATAATATTCTTTTCCCCAAAGCATAACTTTCAACACACACAATAAAATGTCGTTGAAACAGCTGCTTAAATCGGCCAAGGCTGCAATTGAACGCAATGACCCTGAAGATGCGCTTTATTACGCGGACGAGGCGCTCAAATTGGATAAAAAGTGCTACTTTGCATACATATTCCAGGGCAAGTCATACCAGTTGCTTTCGGACTTGAACAACGCGCTGAAATCGTTCGAGAAGGCCACAGCAATCGACCCAGACAACTTATTGGGCTGGCGGGGGTGGTACCAGGTGGTCAAATCCGGCGATGACTACGAAAACTACTTCCGTGTGTTGGCCAAATACTTGCAGGCACAGATCGACCAGGAAACCCCCATTGCAGACACAATCAAGGACGTTTTGAACTACCTACACGCGCACAACTTCCAGAAGGATGCGCAACTTAACGAAACATACCTTCGTGCGGTTCTTCCTGGCACGGAATTGGGCGAATTGGTGGGGTCTTCCTTGGGCAACCCCTCCGACAACATAAAGAAGCTTTTGACGCTTGTAAAGACCCGCGAGGACACCGAGGTGCGCCAGGCTTTGGCCAAGGAGAAGCTCCGGTTGCCCCGCGTGCTTAATGCGCAGCTGAACGCTCGTCTTCACGAGTTGGAGTGGTCTCTTCGGGAACATTCCGACCTTTCCGGCCTCTATAAGTTATATCTTGAGTATTGTGACGACGACGAGCTCAGAAGAGCCTTCGAGGTGGAGTTTCTCAAGTACAAATACGCGCTTCTTAAAATCGTGCCCGAAAAGGATGCGCTTCTCCTGGAAATCAAGGAAATGGCCGACGATTTGGTGCTTCTAGACTCACCGGATCTCTTCACATGGTCTCTTCATTTAGACCTCCAGGACCCCAAGACTCTTGGCGACCTTGACCAGGCCTTGATTGCCAAATGTATTGCCAAGTTTAAGGGCGAAGGCTTGAGTGCAGTGCTTTACCTGTATGTGATGAGTGACTTGTGTCCATATGACAAGGAGCAATTCAAAAACATCTATGTGACGGACAAGTCTGAACCGGATGCGGTGGCTGACTCCGAAATAGAGCAGAACGGTGCTATCGAAGCCGACGAGGTTGTTTCGGATGGTCTTAGCTCCAGTGAGGTGCTTGAACTCATGCTCCAGGGCTATGCCAAATGCTCGGACTCCATGTTGGCCCACCGCATAGTTTGTAGCTACTACATCCACTTACAGGAGTATGAGGCTGCGTCCGAGAAGTGTACGGCGGTGATTCGCCACTTGGCCGATTTACAGCGTACCTACAGCATTGATCTTAAGCATTGTAAGGAAGATATCTTGTGTCTGCTTGCGGTGGTATACACTTACCACGAGGCGCCCAAAAACTTCGGCAGGGCTCTCCAATTGTACAACAAGATTCTTCTGGATAACCCCGTCAACAAGCCGGCTTTGATTGGCAAAGGTTTGATTTTGGTGGCCAAACGTGAGTTGGACAGTGCCAATGAGCTTCTTTCGCTGGTGGTGCGTGACTTCCCCACGGACTCCAGGGCGCTTATGGAGCTTGGATGGTGCCACGTTTTGCAGAACAATTACCAGCAGGGCCGTACTGTATTGGAGTCTGCTCTTGAGAACGTTCAGGGTGTTTCGCCCAAGTCGTTCATGAACAGGTCCAACATTCGGTGGAGATTAGCGAAGAGTTACGTGTTGGAGAATTCCGATAGCGACGAAAACATCAAGGCAGCTTACGACCTTCTTATCGCATCGCTCAAGGACTCCAAGACGTTTGCACCGGCATATACCCTTCTTGGAGTGTTGTACTACGACCATTACGACGATAAGATCCGTGCACAGAAGTGTTTCTACAAGGCATTCGAGCTCGACGTGGCTGAAATCACCGCTGCTAAGTACCTTGTGCAAGACTTGGCCGAGAAGAGCGATTGGGAGGTCACTGAGATCTTGTGTAAGAGAGTGGTGACCTCGGAAAAGAGCAGAAGAATTCTTTTCAGCCAGCTCCACGAGGACCCCGACAAATCTTGGCCGTACCGTGTGTTGGGATGTTCTGCACTCAACAGACAGGACGATGCTAAGGCTATTGAGTGGTTCCAAACGGCCCTTAGAATGCAGGCCATGGATACCGAGTGCTGGATTGGTTTGGGAGAGGCCTACTTCAACTGTGGAAGAATGGATGCGGCCATGAAGGTTTTCCAACATACCACCCAGCTCGACCCTTCATCCTGGGTCAGCCAGTACATGTTGGGATCTGCTGTATGTGCTATTGGTGACTATGCCAGCGGACTTGAAGTATTGCGCAATGCCCAGAAGATGAACCCTGATGCCGAGTGTATCTTGAATGCGTTGTATGAACAGTACAACATGTACAGCACACAGTTGCTTCTGGGAGGGTTCGTGAAGAGAACGCTTGTGAACAATAACTCGGCAATTGAAATCATCGCCCAAGCCGCAGAGAAAAACCACAAGTCTCTCAGTTTATGGAAAGCCTTGGGCGAGTGTCTCAAACTTATTACCAGAGTGCAACAGGATGCGGGAGAGCTGCCAATTGACTTGGTGGTGCAAACCTTGGCTAAGGTCGATGGAATCGATGGTGAACTTGCCTCTGTAGCATTGGCCAAGTCCTTATTTGATGAAGGAAACCACCTTGAAGCCATTTCAATGTTAAGTATCTTGACCGCAAGAGCCGCAATTGAGGTCACGGGCCAAAAAGTCCACAAGCTCATCCGCTCTTACACAAAATACAATCTTGGCTTGGCGTTCTTGGACGCATTCAATCTTTGTGAGGAGGCCAATTTGTTCTTCCGGGAGTATGCCATCGAGGAATTTAAACAAGCCATCAAACTTGAACCAGAAAATGCCCAGTACTGGCTTGCTTTGGGTAATGCCTATGTGTCCTTGGACCCCCTGCTCGCGCAACACTGCTTTATCAAAGCGAGTGTGTATGATGCAAGGGACGTTAGTGTGTGGTCTAATTTGGCTGCGCTATACTTGAGGTATGGCGATGCAAACTTGGCCCAAGAAGCTTTCGACAGAGCCACTTCTTTGGCACCCGAACAATCTATGCCATGGCTTGGAAATTCTTTGACTGCAGAGGTTTCTGGTGACGAAGAGAAGTCTAAACGGTTATCTACGCATGCGTATGTTCTTTCAAATGGACGCAGTCCTTTGGCCCAATTGTGCTATGCTCTTTCCGTTGTTACCGGCAGAATCGGAACCTCCAAAGATGCTCGTGACGTGGAGGCAGCGCAGGAATTCAGTATTGCCAACTTTGCCATCCAAAGTTTCTTGAAGTTCCAACCCAACAACGAGACAGGGCTTAAGCTTGCGCTTCTTTTAAGTGAACGATGCCATACTTACGAAACCAGTATTGTTATTGGAGAAAAATTAAGCGAGATTTTGGAAAAGCGCTTCGAAAAAACAGAGAGTTCCACTGTTTTGCTTGATGTGGCCACCACCAAAACGCTGTTGGCAAGAGTATACTTGGGTGATGGAAACTACGAGAGTGCCATCGAGAATGCACAATTCACATTGGACCTCTTGTCAGGAGAAGAGTCATCGGAAGTTGTGCGTGAAGCTGCGCTCTCCTCGAGAATTGTCATTGGTCTTTCGTTTTTCTTCAACGAGCAATATAACGAGGCCCTTGAGGAATTCCAGGTTATTCTTGCCGAACACAGCCTGTCGCAAAAAGCAGTGACTCTCACGGCCCAGATCTTGCATGCACTTAATACACCCGAGTCGAAGCAAGCTGCAATTGATCAGTTGTTCTCTTTCATCGAGGAGAATGGCTCTTCGTTGCTTGTGGTGTTGACTTTGGGTGCTATTTCGTTGGCAAATGACTTTAGTGACTACTATATTCCAATCAAGGAGGAGTTGGAAGGCCTAGGATTAGGAGAGCTTATTGGAGACAGTTTCCGTCAAGTGCCTAAATTGCTTACTGAAATCAGCAACAGAGTGAGTGGCAGAGACGGTTCTACGGTGTGGCAGAAGTTTGCTTTGCTTTTCCCAGGAGACTTCAATATTTGGAAGAACTTGGACACCCACATGGCTTTGACCAGTGCTCTTTTGAGTGACTCCAAGCGCACGGCAATGGAGGTGTCCAAGGCTTATGCTGAAAAATCAACCAGGAGAGAACTTCAGCGTGCGCTTTTGATCTGTGCAGATAACGCTTCAGCTCGGGATTTATTCTTTGGCAGTAAACACGTCTAAGGAGGAAGGCGGGTGGTGACTGTGAATACACAGTGTATATTTTTCGAGAGGGAATCACCTGCAGCGCTGCTAATGATCACGTGGAATGGATGGTAGATAGCAACTATAATATAACAAAAACACATGAACTGCAAGAAGCCTTAATGAAGAAGTATATATTGATACTCATTAAGAATTATGTGGTGCATTTCCTCAAGTGCGTGCACCTTGAACAGGCTCACGATCACAGTCTATTTTAAAAATGAGAGTGACTTCATATATGGGAGAACATCTTGAGTACTAGTGTTTTGGGGTGATCAGAAACAACTTGTGATACACATCACAGGATATCCTCGATAAAACGCTCGAACAGAAAGAAAGAGTCAAAGAGATAAAAACATACAGTAAAATCACCCTGTATGCATACTACTATATTGGCATAAAACGATACAAGCAAGGATTCGCGTGTATTTATTTAAAAAGCCCGTCAATGCTTAACTGAGAATAGTTAAACCGCGTTGTGCGATACCAGAAAAAACAGGATATGTTAATAAACACTACTATTTGTGCCAAAGTTAAGCTATATTTTTGTGGCCTTACATCTTTCTTTAACTGAAAAATGATTGATTTTGTGACTGTTTTCAAGATTGTAGTGAAAGTCATTGAGTGTGTAAATATTCAATTGTCTTAATTGTTTTGTAATATGTATTTCCAGATACTACGCCCATTTTTCCGATTTATAAAGTGGTAGGAAATACTTACACAAAAGTAAAGGATCAAGTAATTTTTCTTGTTGGCGTACTTACCACAGAGTTATGAACGAAATATCGATAAATGCATAAACGAAACCCAAGTCTAAAATCGCGTGTAAATAACTCATGCAGCTTAGATGATGTTACTATCGCTTCTGAATATAACCCAGAAAATTAGGCGGATGTTTCACCAGCCGGGCCAATTTTACTGAAGAAGGTTCGGATGAGTTCTCCCTCTGTGTTAACCATAAATATGGACTTTGAGTGGACGATAAAATCCAGGGCTCTCATGAACCTGTAATAGAATTTTTGTCTTAAAGAATTAATTTGAACTTGAATTTGAATTGCCCACCAGATCATGCAACCTATTTCAAGATTTCACGTATATCACTGCATACCGCCAGGATATTTCAATATCCCTGAGGGTGTCCAGAAAGTTTAGGTAACGTTGTTAATTATCCAGATTAGACCCTCCCCTGGTGCACTTTGAAGCTTCTTTTTCCAAGTGTGTAACTGTCCACAACATTATTCTCTTGCCTATACGTTTCGAGAAGCACAACAGCTCTGTTCTCAACACTCAAGGTTTTCACTAAATCAACAATGAATAGGGCGAGTTCCCTCTTTATTTCTCAAAGCCGACTCTTAAATTTTTACCAGAATCAAAACTTGCAGATCTTTCAGCAATAGACGTTTCTGAGGTCGAAAAATTCTTCCCGCAAAGAAATAACACACATCAATCATATGAGCCAACTCTGTCACCTTCTCCCCCACTCCCTTCCAAAGTATTCCTAGAACTTTATGAATATTTTTCCGTATTATCTTATATTCAGAAACAAGTAAATGATTCTCATTTGACACCATTAGGTTAAACCACAATAAAATATCAAAGCTCAATAATATTCTCCAGAAATCAATACATGCACATTTATAAAAGGATAACGTAATTCCAATCGGGTCGAGAATCCTGTTAGGTCGAGAATGCGGAAATGTCGC
>JAJMIV010000567.1:0-10084 GCA_030563445.1 Metschnikowia gruessii
CGATTAGAATCTAGAAAGTGTTTGAAATATACTGCGCATAGAATTATACAACTGGATAATATAGAGAAGTTGAAATACTACAAAAAGTTGAGGAAATTTCACGTCACTAGTATAATAATGCAAGAGACAAGTAATTAAAAGTCTATGAGAAAGGGGTGTTAGAAAGTTTAATCTTTCAACTCCGAGTCAGAAGAATCAGCCTGTTGGGTGGGTGAGGGTACTTCTCACATATCTCCTCCAAGGTCATTCTCTTCGGTATAAAAGAATCAAAATAAAGTGCAACCAAAAAAATGTTAGAAGAAAAAGATAAACCAAACAACTCAACAAATATTTCAACACCTCCCCTTAATGACTACACATGGTTATTTCTCCAACTTTGACATGGCCCTATGGCATGGCCCTATGGCATGGCATGGCCCAGACGCGCGCCCGCCCGAGCATCGCTGTTACCTTGCACTGCGCAGTACCATGCCTCGCGGCCCGGGCCATAGGCCATAGGCCAGAGCCATCTTTCACTATAATATGAATACATCTCGATCCAGGTAGAATTCATACACCACCATCTTTTTTTCATTCATTTCGCCTTTATTCGCTAGATCTACCTTTTATCCTCAGAAATGGCCCAACCACAACCGCCATCTATCGACTTTGAGAAAATCAAATCCGACTCCGATGGCTCTGTTCTCGGAATGGCCCGCAGTACGTTCAAAGAAGTGATTGGCAATAACCCATACTTCGCTGCTGGAGGTGGCCTTATGTTGCTCGGAACTAGTTTGGCTTTGGCCCGCCAGGGTGTGGTCAAGGGCTCCGGGTTTATCTACCGTCAAATGCTTGTAGACTTGGAGATCCCATCTGGAGACAAACTGTACTTGTGGTTCTTGGAATGGATGTCCCAGTACAAACACCGCCGGTCTCGCCACTTGTCTGTGGAGACGATGTTCAAGCAGCACGATAATGGAGCGCTGACCACGAAATTCTCCTTGGTGCCGGGCCCAGGAAAGCATCTTATCAAGTATAAAGGTGCGTACATGCTTGTGAACAGAGAACGGTCAGGAAAGCTATTGGACATGACCAGCGGCACGCCGTTCGAGACCGTCAAGCTCACCACCTTATATAGCGACCGCCACTTGTTTCTGGACTTGCTCACCGAGGCAAAACACATGGCATTGAAGGCACAGGAGGGGAAAACCGTGCTCTACTCTTCATGGGGCCCTGAATGGCGGCCTTTTGGCAACCCCCGCAAGAAGCGTGTTTTGGGATCGGTTATTTTGGACGAGGGTGTCAGCGAGCGCATCATAAGCGACGTCAAGGACTTTTTGGCCAACGGCCAGTGGTACCATGAACGAGGTATTCCATACAGAAGAGGCTACCTTTTATATGGGCCACCAGGAAGCGGAAAAACGTCCTACATCCAGGCGTTGGCCGGTGAATTGGACTACGATATCTGTATCCTCAACTTATCGGAAAACAACCTCACCGACGACAGACTCAACCATCTTATGAACCATATTCCACAACGGTCGATCTTGCTTTTGGAGGATATCGATGCTGCGTTCAATAAGCGTGCACAGACGTCCGAACAAGGATTCCAGAGTGGTGTGACATTCTCCGGTCTCCTTAACGCTTTGGATGGTGTGGCCAGTGCTGAAGAGTGCATCACTTTCATGACAACAAACCACCCAGAACGCTTGGATCCTGCATTGTTGCGTCCTGGCAGAGTCGACTACAAGATCATGGTCAACAATGCCACAGAGTCGCAGGTGCGCAGAATGTTCTTGAGGTTCTACTCGGAGAAGGAGCTTTGCGACGATTTCCTTGCAAAGTTCAAGGATCTCGGGTTGTTGGGTAAGGTCAGCACTGCGCAGCTCCAGGGCTTGTTCGTGTTCAACAAGAACGATCCAAAACAGGCTATTGAGATGATCGACACGTTGAGCAACCCCCACGGCTCTTTCTGATTGTGACGTAGTTATTGCCCTGCCACCAGAGTTTTGGTACTTCACAATCGATATAATACTTGTACATACTACCCAAATATCATAAAGAACATTGATACTACCCAACTAGCATAACATTCATACAACGTTCTGTATTCATTCATACAACTTTCTGTATTCATCCATATATATTTGTACCATAGAATATACCAGAGGCCACTGTTGCGCATAAAACGTGGTCCTTCCTTTCCGTTCAATCCATCCATCCCAAACTTATCATAAATATCGTAAACCATCAAAGATCAAAATCTCATTTCAAAAACCCCAAAAAATCAATCCCTATCCCCTATACCGCTTGATGAGCTTCTCGTGTGCCTCCTCAATTGATCTCTCGGTGAGTTCCTTCCCATCACTGCTGTGCACAAGCTTGCTGAGATAATCCATATACACAAGGTAGATCAACATATCGGTATTATCTTTGGCGATTTTATGGCTTGTTTTCTTTGCAATCGCAGACTTGAACCTGCTCTGCGGATATGAGCCTGCTGATCTATTGCGGGCCATTTTTTCCGTGTTTCTTGTGTATCACTAAGTAGAGTGTTCAGTCTGATGCGCACTGTTATGGTATTCTATTGCTGTGGTAATGTTATGGTGTTATGGTTAGTGCGGTGCGGCTGCGCGAGGCACTGGCCTGGATCATATTATATCGTCGTATCAATTCAGTATATTCAGTATATTTAAAATATTTAATATATTCAGTATACGCAATAAATAAAAATATTCTAGGATTATTATTTATTGCCATGGTGACCCGGTGATCGCCGGCCAGGCTCCTCTGCTGGATTCCTTTTTCTTTTCTCCTTTTTCTGGCAACATAATCTACGAGGTAGTATGTGTCACGTGACACACTCTGGCAACACGTTTATTTTAAGATCTGGGTGAACATACGCCCAAGCAAAGTAAAACATTAAAAATGTTGATACTTCGACTTTTCAACCTCTTCATTTTCTCAAAAACAAAATTTTTCTTGAAAAAAACAAACGTTTTGAATTCTTTCATTGTTCCAAGAATCCGTGCTGTGGCCCATACCAACGCACCTGAGGCACGCCACTCTTCTGCTGTTCAGAACATAGAAATACCCTCCACATACCAGGGCACTAATTAATTACACTGAAAGTGAACGCAAATTGACCTTTTCTAGTACATCACAAATTAAACAGTCCTAAATATGTAAAAATATGGAAAAGCATACTGATGCACGCAAGCTCGCTTATGTAATGCTGTCTCTGTGATGGCATGACAATTGTAGGCGGTGCATGGGGCATTTCGCGGTCGTTATTTCCAGAACGGGCCACCGATGCAAATTACCAAAATGGTGTGACAAGAATGCCGGTAGTAATTGCCAAAAGTTTGGGCAATATAGTAATTACCAGAATATAGTAAATGACTAATGTTTCTTCTGGCTTCGTTTTGGCTTCGTTTAGGCTTCTTTGGTTTCCTTGGCCTTATGTGGCTACCCTGTGGCTACTCTGTGGCTACCTCTATTACTCAGTAAATTTGATTCTATTGTGTTGGTCGGGCAAGTTCCATTCTATAAATTCCTTTTCTATAAGCCCATGGGTCAAATTATCCCCATATTTCTATTACATCGATTATTCGTCTATTTTTCTCCGTTTGAGACTCTCGTCGTCGCTTTCGCTTGGCTGATGCATCCCAAAAACAGAAGGCGATCCGATCCTCAACGATTTATTGAGTTCCTCCATCGAGGGCAACTGCTTCTTCATCGGAGCATGCGTGACGTCTTCCTGCTTTGTAAATGTAACTGATTCCTTCAGAGTCGAAGGCCGTGGCATCGACGAAATGGTTGGCGACGTTGTGCTTACGCTCGTCTGCGTTTTGGTCACGGTTTCCTCCTCTGGGTAGCGGACATACAGATTCACAGAATGCCTCTGAGGAGTTGCCGCAGCTAGTCTCTGTGGAAGAGGGTGGAGCATCACCGGCAAAGACAGTGTCCGGTGTTGGTTTTGTTCGTTCACCATGTGCTGGTAGTAGGCGTGTGCAGGGGCAAATGGCTGGTACTGTTGTACGTAAGGCGGAGCACCAGGCGTTCCTGGATGCTGTTGCTGTGGTTGCTGTTGCTGCTGCTGCTGCTGCTGTTCTTGTGGATGCACTGAACGCGTCTCTTCATCCTTTTGTGCCTTTGGTGGCTGGTGACTAGATGCGTTTTCTTGTGCAGAGCCGTTCGTCGAAGAAGGAGTGGCTGCCGAAGTGGGTGGGACGAGTGAACGAGCAGCGCCATTTGGCACTGTTGGTTGAAGAGGGTCCACAAGTAGCGACATGTTTCTATTAACACTTGGTCTTGCGATGGGCTTCGCATGTGCGTCCTCGCTGACCAAGCTGGCATGTTGCCTTGGAGTCCCATCTGGATTATTGTACAAGGTGTAGTTGGGGTTCAACGGGTACTGCTGAGGGATTATACTCGGAGCCTGGGCTCGTGGAGCACCCTGTGATCCGCCATTTAAGTGATAGCTATGCAGCCTTTTGTGGGCATGTCTTCTGGGCAGAGTCTCGACCGGAAAGCTCGCAGTGGACTTCAATTGGATTTTGAGAGGCGCATGGTCGGAGTTCTTAGGAGTGTGTACCGTCGATGGGGACGTGGCTCCTGAACCCAGGGTGTAGATTCTATTGACAGGAGTATGGGCCCTTTTCCGATCCATGGCATCCTCCTTATCTCTGCGTGCTTTATCCTCGTCTTCCTTGGCCTTGTTGGTCAACTTCTCCACGGCTTTCTTGAGCTGTGCAAGTTCATTCTGACTCTTATGGTACTGGACAGATAAGCCTTCGTGCCTCGCAAGCAAGTCCAGATAAGCCACGTTCAAGCTATTGACAGATGAGCTCAATTCGACCAACTTGAAGTTTATCGACAGTTCAAGAGAAATGGCCGGGGTCTGGACCGAAGTTTGCCGCAGCTGAGTTTGCAGAACGTGTGGTGCATGCAGAGGCAGATGAAGAAAGTACGATGGAGAACCAATGGGTTGTTCAGGCGCCGAAGGAGAGTTTGGCGAGTTTGGGCCGCCCACAGGCTGCGCATATACCGGATAAGGATATTGTCCCATGACTGGAGCCATGCTATTATATACGCCCGACGGCTGTCTTGGAGGCTCTTTTCCGGAGGAAGAAGCACGGCCACCAGGCACGCCAAGTTGGTTCCACAGCTGCTGGTACACCGACAGGTGGTACTGTTCCAGGCTCTGGGGATCCTTGGGTGACTTGGAGCCCTCGCTTAAACTCAAGCCCTCAGACGTGGGCGGGAGCGTCTTCAAATTGACGATTTCCTTTTGGGAGCTCACCACCTTGGACGATTTCCTCTTGATCAAGTTCAACGATTCCACGTCGCCCTTTCTGAAGTGATTGGCCGAGTGGCGGAACTCCCATCTTGTTTGCTGAGAAGAAGGAACCAGGGTGGTTTGTTCGTGGCCATTGACCTGGTGCTTCTCCTCGTTCTGGAAGTTATCGTTAACTTTGTGGAACCCATACATGTTTAGTTGCCGGATGAAAGATGCAATGTTGGTATGTTTGAAATACTGAGCCAACACGTTGGAAAACTCTTCTCCCGGGTAGAGACAGAACGAGTCGTGCGTGGGCGACCACCATATGAGATGCGTTAGACTCTGGTCTTCTAGCATGTCGAAAAGCTTGTGTATGAAGACGGTCTGGGACTTTCCTGGCGCCTGCGTGCCGGTGGTGCCTGCCACGGGGCTGTTGTTCCCGCTGCGTACATTAGCATGTTCGTGGTGTTGTGGCGTCATGTGATAGGTTGGATGACCTCCGAAATCTCGAGAACGATCGTGGTTGGGGTCTATGGATGCACCTCGAGGTATATATCCCGGATGAGGCATGATCCCGGCATTCGGTATTGGCGACAGTGTTCCCGAGGTCTTCGGGTAAGCCACGGATCCATTCATATTTGTGGGCGAAGCCATATTTGTGTTGTTGTATGTGTCTGTATGTCGACAGGTAACGGCCAAGAAGTGCGTTTGCGAATCCGGGGAACCTGGAGAATAGTTGGGGCAAAAAAAAGCGGGCCCTTTGGATTATATGGTTTTTTGGTTGTTTTATAGTCTCGATGACACTTGGCACTGGATTTTTCTCGTCTTTTGTATGCAATTAACGTCAGTGGTGTGGTGGAAAGGTGAGCCGTTATGATGTGATTTGAATGCAAATTCGTGTAGGCATATGCTGCTGCAAGATGTGAGGGAAAAGTTAGGACACCCAGACGACGGCTTACAATCAGGTCAGCACAATGAAGAAGAAAGTGGTGGGAAATACAAAAAGTCCAAAAGTCTTGTGTTTTGCTTCGGAAGGTGCAAATGGAGAAAAAGGAAAGGCGAAGCGACTCTCAGTGGGGAATGCCGTACTGATAAAGAATGTAGACGGAACGGAGAAGCGAGGAAACCGAGATCACGAAAAAAAAAAAAAAGAAAGAAAAAAAAAAATTTCAAAGAGGAAATACGTTAGGCGCGCTGGCCTAATTAGGAAGCATGCAAACGCTCGGATGCTTGAAAAAAATTCAACGAAAAAAAGGACAAGGCAAAAATACTCGAAGGAAAACTCAATGCAGATCCCATCCAGGATTCGATTTACTCGCCGTGCATAGCAAGATATGACTTTCTAGTTGAAGAAATCAAGTTAATCCCAGCAAAAGTACTCGGACTGCGATAACTCCTGCCAATCGGTTTATTTTGCTCGCTCCTACAAATGATCGCAAAGTGTTCTCCTCTCGCAATGTTTACCTGTGACGTCTCACAATGCACAGGTTAGCGAGAGTGGTATCTGCAAGAACCGAGAAAACTGACCGGTATATTTGAAGGTACTCGCTCGTCTAAGGTGAAATCCACATTTTTTGTTTTGCCGAGGAGGCCGAAAAAGTGGTGATGTAATAGATGTGCAATTAAGTGGTGATGTAATAGATGCACATTCTGTAGTGGGTCGCACAATGGTATGTAAATCCGGGAACATTCCTGAAAGCCCACTGGGTCTAGAAGAGAACAGGAACTAGAAACAGAAGTATAGCACTAGAATTCTCAAACGAGGCAAGCTTCGAGAAACGTGTACGATGAGCAAAGAGGAACAAATGAACGGAAAAGTGGATTTTTTTTTCAATTAATGGGGGTGAAAAGCACCATTATTCTAAAACTTGTAGTAGGTTGCTGACATGTTTGCTTAATTGATTATATGACAACCATACCCCATTAACTAAGTCCGTTCGTCTCGCTTAAAGGTACAAGTCAGATATGAAAAATGGACGCTTGTGTGCAAACCCACCAATATACTGTTGCGCTTATCTCTACCAAGGTAATAACGTGCAACCTCCAAAATTTCTGTAGCCTAATATTTGCTTTTGGCGGTGCTGTGACTACCTACCGGACTCCATGTACCCGACAAGAAACTTTGAACATCATGCATGAACCGCTGGAAACTCAAAATTAGGAAACTGAATCTTCTTAGTTACTTTTTTTAGCTTCTTTTAAGCTTTTTTCAAGCGTTTTTTTCGCTCTCAATTCCGCTTTTCCAATTCCCCACATTACTATTGGTTTTTTCTTTTGTTTACCAAACAATAGATGCTACCAGCAGGTCAATTACGATAGGCCTGCATTGTGACCATGCTCGATACGTAACGTCATAAGCCACAGCCATGATCCTGTGAGTATCAACTGTATGCAGCACACGGCATCGGATGATGCAGATATTTGCGAGTCCGCAGAAAAACAAAGGCGGACATCTCTCCGCAACTACACGAACACTTCATTTTACGGTGGCCGAAGTGTTTCACATCTCACACAAATTCATCACATGACAGGTACATGCAACTTTTTCTGGTAAGTCTTTCTAATACATGGATAAATCCACGATTATCTAGTTTGGGCCTCTCTTAAGTAGAATCCTAGGCGTCTTTAATGTCATTGTTGAGTGCAACTGAGGCCACGTGGATTTACGCCTTCAGCAACCCAGAGAAGGCAGTGGGGCTCACGATGTTGTCTCCCACTGCAGGATATTATACCACTGAAGGGCGTGAAGCTACATCCATCTGCGTCACGGTGCGTGCGGAGTCGTTTAGCGGAGTGCCGTTGGTTGAGCACATGGTGATGTGTATAATGAATGTTGAGGGGAAAAATCTATTGATAATCATTGGTTGAATCCAGGTGCTTCTTGTTTTAGATGTCGGATATTTGAATGATATTCAAACAAAAAAGACGAAAACGGAAACCTAAGAGTCAAATCTTTCGGCTCAATGCCTCGGTGTTGACTCCTTTCTCTATAAGTCTCCTGCGAATTGTGCGAGTCACGTGCGATCACATACAGTCTGTTTACGTGAAGCTGGTTGAAGCCTTAGAAACCTTATTCGCCTCACGGAAACCCTATTGGCCCCCTTTTTTCTTGGGTATTTTTGTTGTGTCTGTTCTCTGTAGTTTAATTGCTAGAGCCCGGCTTACATAAGGAAACTATAATTTAGCCGCCTGGACTTTCCTTCTTCCTCTCCCAGTCTTGACCTCTGTTTGCCAATTGTTTTGCGGCATTCCTTATTTAATTCTCGTGAGTTTAGGGGAATGAGGTCCTACAGGAATGAGGTCCTCGTAATTTGGAATAACGGAATACGAGAATGAAACGAGAACAAAGCTTACTAATGTCCCTAGAATCGGCCATTCACTTGACCCTTCTTTTGTGTTTCTCTTAAGCTTTTCCTGGCTATTTTCTTATTTTGCTGCTTCTTCCTTTTTTTCTAATCTAATTTTCTAACTGAATTTTCTAACATTATCCTTACTCTGAAGATATATTCGACGTGCGCAAGTTGCATACATTTGCGATCTGACTGTGTAATCCGGGCCATTTTCTCGCATCGGAGTTAATGAGTTAATCCAGTGAGATTTACGTAC
Organism: Metschnikowia gruessii; assembly: GCA_030563445.1. Taxonomy (NCBI): domain Eukaryota; kingdom Fungi; phylum Ascomycota; class Pichiomycetes; order Serinales; family Metschnikowiaceae; genus Metschnikowia; species Metschnikowia gruessii. Next base: position 8,870 of record JAJMIV010000567.1, read on the forward strand.
TATTGTTGCCATTTTGGTCTGGTTGGTCTAGTTGGTCTGGTTGGGCTGGTTGGGCTGGTTGGTCTGGTTCGTAATTTTCTTCTGTTTGTCTTTGTTATTTTTCTGGGCTACTTTGGCCCTACCAATAAGGAAAGGTTTATTCTTTAAGTGGCTATTGCAAAGAATTCCGTCCCGCTCCCGTTTTCAGAAATAAACAATAGGCCTTCCAGCGCATCGAAGATAATTGGGCCGAGTCCAGAGAAGTAAGAAAAGCTAAAGTCATAATCGAGTGCGGAATTTAACAGGATTCGCTGGGCGAACCGTGGTTTGATGGATTAGACATGCCTGTGTGTGGAAGGAGGTTCCGACGCGGAAATAGTGCAGTATTGGCGTTTCTCAGCATTTCTCAGCATTTCTCAGCAGGGCCACCACCACTCTCACCAGCCGGTCTCGAATTGGTCCACATGCCCTTCTGAGGCAAACGTAAATCCCGGGAAAAATTTGCCTCCTGTGCCGGTGCCAAACCTTGTTTTCTTAGGGGCCTTTTAGGGGCTTTTAGGGGCCTTTTTTTTTGGAAGATTTTTTTTTGGAAGATTTTTTTTTGGAAGATTTTGTTATTTTGTTATTTAATATTTTGTTATTTAATATTTTAGATTTTCGGGTTAGTTTAATTTTAGGTTCAACTGGTTTTTGTTTTGCTTGTTCTTTTTTGACTCTATCTGTTTTATACTCTTTTCTTTTGGATGAAATGCCCCGTTTTTCATTTGTCCACAAGTAGTTAAATATGTCAGCTACGTTTGCTACATTCTGCTGGCCCTGGCTCGAGTGTTGCTGTATAGTTAGCGTTCAAAATGAAGTTTGCTTTTATTTTTGAGAATGTGACGTTTTTCTTTTTATTTGTTTTTTTTTATGTATCATTTTGCTTTTACTGTTGCTATCCATTGGCCGCCGCACATCTGGCCTTGCCTTCCTCTCCATTTTCCTTAACTCCGATTTGCCTTTTCGTTCGCTTTCTTTTTTTTTTTCTTCCTCATTTCGTCATACCTCCTCCGCCCGCCCAGGCGCTCACCTAACCACAGGCGTTTCAAGGTTATTTTTTTCTTTCTTTTTCTGTTTTCGCATTCTTCCATTTCTTTTTTTTCCCTTTTGTGTCCTGCTTGCACACATAATTTAATCCGCAACCTCTCGCGGGCCTGCGGCTTTGGGCCTGTGCTAATCGGTCATCGCTCGTACTTA
>JAJMIV010000568.1:0-10044 GCA_030563445.1 Metschnikowia gruessii
CGAGAGTCCAATGATGAAAGAATAAACACGTGACTAAATGTCACCGCGTTCAACAGGTTCTACTGTAGCCCAAACCCTAGTCATATTCCTGCACACATGTATATCACGTGACCACCCCAACCAACCCAAAGATGTTAAATTACTTCCATTCCCATAGCAACCTTGCAATTGCACCACCAAAACCCCATTTTTCACCCCCTAAAAACATGTTTACTACTTTTCTTAGACCCTCTTTGCTCAGAAACTCCTTTAAAGTGGTGCCGGTGGTGTTGGGCGCAAGTTATTTCCTGAGACCCACCGCCTTCATCCGCAACGATGCTGTATTATCTTCCCCACAAAGAACATACTCGCCACAAAGCGTAGATGCCAAAATCCGGACTTCTCGTTTTGGCGGAAAACTCGACTATTCCGACTTGAGCATTGGATCCATCACCGGGCTCTTTTTGGGCATTGTTATTGGCAAACTTTCCACCGCAATCGTGTTCTTGTCACTCTCGAGTTACTTGCTTTTACAATTTTTGGAAAACAGAGGAATCATCACTATTCCATGGACTTCGGTGTTTAGCATAGGCAAAAACAAGGTGGACTTGAAGACGTTATTTTTCAACAGGCCCAGTTTCAAGGTGTCTTTTGTGGCGACCTTTTTGCTTGCTGCGTTCAATGTTTGAGGGTGTCAGAGTGGAGTGGTGCGGCTCAGGCGAAGTTTTCGGTAGTTTTATAAGTGACTGGCAATAACATCTAGTTTTAGTGAAAATATAAACTGTAGTGAGCTCCTAAGAAAAGGTATCACTAAAAGTTTTTTGACTAGTAGCTTAATTTCGGTTTTGTATCACTGTCCGTGTCCACCAGTGTAGCAGTTCTTCGCACGTGATCTACTACTGTAATTATCATAATGTACTAATAGTATCTTCTAAAAATATATGTGTATTTCTAATATATTAAAAGAGCTGCTCTTTCAAACCCGAGAAAGTCAACAGGGAAGACGAGCAGAATTGCTCTTTCGTATATACCTATAGACAATCGACATAAGTGGAGTGACCAACAGTTGCCGATTCTCAAAGGAAGAAGGATTTATTCCAGAACCAAAAGTCTTACTACTCTCAAAATGGTGATCCACATGCTTGCGGTAAATCAGAATCAATTGATGTTCCGATAAATATTGAAAGTGGTTCAAAGTAGTAAGCATTTTATGTTTTTAACTAATCGTTGGCGTATGGTTAACATGGTACTAATTCATATGTATCCTTTGTTCAAGAACAACCAGTTACGTTTTTATTCTCCAAACCAATGGTCCACACTGATCACGGCCCGATTTAAATAGAAAAAAGGCGCCGTCTGCACAATCGATATCGGGGTCTCTCATTCCGCGTGCTTACCGCCGACTATGACTTGTGGGAAACTATGGCAAGAAATTTCAAGATACTTCACTAATTCTCTAAAGTTCTCGTGAAAGCAAAAAGAGCTAGGCCCTTTACTAAACCCCTTTTAGCTATGTTAAAAAACTGATACAAAACCTAATTCGGGACGCATTGACGTATAAACACATACAATTATCCCCGTGTAATATGTTGCACTTTCACACTCGTCCCCTGAATGAATCTTCCATAAAGTGATACCAGGAGACTCTCACGCCGCTTGGACCTTGCAAAACGTTAGGTAACACCAACTCGCCCACGTGCCTTAGACATTGAAAAACTCTGATATCAGGGTATTGAGCCCCGCATAATGATGTACCATATATTGACAAGCTTATAAACACGTCTGTGGTGAAAATCAATAATTGTTTGCACGGTATTTGGAGATAACTAGAGAGTCATATTTCTGAGGGGTACAGTAGTGCTATGATTCATGGCCACATTAAAGACCAGCATGTTCATGTGCATGTGGACCTGGCTATTTCGGGGAAAGCTCCTAGAAGGGTACTTCATTAATCCAGTATTAACTAGGTATTCTCATAATTTAATACTAAATCCCGAAAATATTCCTAGGATATAATCCAACATGATATTTACGATTATCCTATCTGTCACTGCACCTGACTGGTATCAAGAGTGATACATATTCCTGGTGCTTCATCTTTGTGTAATTCCATGCTCCAGAGGAAATCAAGCCCATTTAAGTTCCTTTCGTAGTCATTGAAATACACATATATATTCTATTAGTCCACGAAAAAGCCCAAATTTCACTGCGTACCTTTCTGGATAATATTTCTCGAGCGTCACCACAGCCTTGTGTTTAGATCAAACGTTTTAGGAATATTTTTCGACAGATTTTTTCATGAATGAGTGAAATCAATGAAATAGTAAGGCGTAAAATTCCACAAGGGTGCCATTGTAAGACCCAGAAACATACTGCCACCCACTCCACAACTTTTAACGTGCCCATGCGTTTATATATATATACATATATTTGACTAAATACATCTGATTAAAGGAAGGTAATGGTGGCATAGTACCAGCAATACACAAAACTATATACTTCTATAGAAAACCCCCTAAACAGCTCCCAAATATATGCCTAGTGACGGATTACTCCACGCTACTCAGCAAGAATAACCTTTTTTGGGACATACCTGTTAGAACTATTCTGTCATCGCCCCATAGGCTTAGTCTCACCCAGTGTTGATAAAAATTAGTAAAGGGCGAAATTTAGCGACAAATATTTTGAGCTATATTTTAATATATTTACGGTTTACTACATGTCGATTCTGACTCGGGACCAACTTTACTAAAAACCTATATCCTAATATATCGATTCGATATATGTAAAGCAACTAGATGATGACGACGACGAGAACGAAAATTGGCAATGAATAGCTCAATTTCGGTCCCCACACTCTCTTTTTGATCTTGGCTTTTATGAGACACAGGAAAGCTTCCATTTGTCGGATGGCGAAAGATTTCTTATCTATGATGGCAATGTCCGCGCCTTCTGAGTCTTTATTCTCTCGTGTGAATAACGTAGCCACGGCGAAACAGACTCGGTCCGAGTATGATCAGAATTTTGGCTATTCTCAAGGCGAAAGGCTTACTCAGAGACGAAATATGCATTATCACTGATTCTTTACTTGACGTGCAAGTAGCAGAGAGAATGTTCAAGATGGCGTAATGGCTGCTAATACTGTGCTCTGGAGAAGTAGATTGTGTGAGCTTTAAGTCAAGCGAGGATGAAGAGATTTGATTGTTTTATGATAGCTATTTGAAGTATTGTTTTTTGTGTGTTTTTTTTGAAAGAGGCTCAGAGTAGAACTTTAATAGAAAGAGTTTGTGTGCACTGATAGAGCGTGGTATCTCCAGCTTTATCAGACCCCGCTTGTCGGAGTACCCTCTAATTCAAGCAAATTAGATGATTTAGATACCTGACTATAGCTGGAAGCATGGACTCTGCAAATGATGGCGTTAGAGTCCGGGACGATATCCAAAAATATACTTGTACGGGTAGGGGCTCTCTAGAGGCAAACCAGCTCCACCCCTGGCTTTCAAAAAACAATCGAGAATATATATTTTTTTAGTTCGATACTAGTGCAACTAAATATGGATATCAGCAAAATTTTCAAAGATATATTTTTTAGTAAAAAACGTAGTCAATATCTCTACCCCAATCGGTCTCACCTAACGCCTTCTTCATTTCATTTTTACGAAGGGGAAGCGGAGTTTCACCCATTAGTAACTCACGCCGCCTAAAAGAATTTGGTTGTTTCACAATTGCTGTAAAAATGACTGGATTGCATTTTTTGGAACTTCTTGCTTTAGAAACTTCAAACGGCATTTGGAATTATTCTGACACATTTGAACCCCCTTGCATGTTTTACAACACTAATAACTTTCCGTGGCCCCCTTCTGCATTGTACATATCAACCGTTTTTTTAATATTCTTGTACATTGGTTGTATACTGCGAGTCGATACTTTTAGTGTAAGCCTTACTAACTTGGCTACACTGGACATGTATAGTGCTGGAGTCCAGACACAAAAGTTCACTTATATGCTTCAATTCTATCCTATATGTACATTCAAATTATAATATTTTTGTTTTTCCTATGCCGCATGCACCTTGTCCATCTTGGCCATGACATCGAAAGAACCCGTTCCAACACCGTTCAACTTACCCATGACAATTCTGGCGGATGGCGAGTCCAAGTCCTCTCTGTCTCCATCAAGAACTGCCTTGGTCAAGAACTGACACGTGGTCTCGTACGACATCTTCTTGAATGCAGAAGTGGATGAGTCAATACCCTGTCTGTTGAACGCAAGGTAAGTACCCTCTCTGGTCATCATATCGGCAATCAAGTCCAAATGACGCGTCGACACCGAGATGGCGTAGGTGGAGAAAACGTTGTTGATTTCGTTGACAATGGTGTTTCTGGCAGCCTCCACTCCGTATGTCTTCAACACCGCACTGATATCGTTGGATCTGATTCCGTTGACGTCAATGAAGTCGTCCTGCTCCCACATGGCCTTGAAGTTGACACCTTCAGTGGTGAGAACCTTCTTGCCGTCGGCTGGTGGGCGCACACATCTGCCAATATTCTTGATTTCTCTCACCACAGTCACACGACACAACTCCTCGATGATGTTGACCATCAACAACTTCTGGATGTCACCAAGAAGCTCCACCTCGAACTCACACCACTCTCCGTTGGCGTCGTCGAAGTCATAGGTCTTGATCAAGTGATGGTTCGACACAACGTCGGCCTGTCTGCCCTTGGCGGACTGAGACAAGGACTTTTGTGTTTTGGCGGGTTTCTTGGCCTCCTTGGCCTCGCCGTCAATCATGTTGTCATCATCAGACTCGTCGTCGGAGCTGGACTCGGAAGAAGAGCCCGAATCGTCGCCCATTTCCTCGTCCGACGTCTCCTCGGCCTTTCTCATGCTCTCCACCTCGTCATCATCTGGACCGTCGTACGAAACCGGTTGTTTTCCGTTACCACCTTGTGTAGACTCTTCGTCATCGTCCTCTTCATCACCCTCATCGTCAGAACCGTCTTTCGAGGCCTTGGACACAGAAACAGCGTCTGTTTGTGCCTTGGGCGTGGCCTTACCGATGGTTGGAAGCGTGTCGGATCTGGTCTGTTTCTTGAGCTCCTTCGAGATGGCAAGCTCCAACTTGCGCAAGAACGTCTTGCTGATAGTGTTCTGCAAGTGTTTCTGGGAAATATCGTACTCCTCCTCGTACTCGTTCTTGGAGAAGAACCGCATCTTGACACGGTACGATCTGTAGGGCGTGTCGTTGACCACACCGGTCTTTTCCGTCACTGTCACCTTGTCGATGAACTCACTGAGGCGCACCTTGGCCACAGACTTACAGAAAGAGTCAGCCATTTCGTCCGTCACATCTGGCAAAATGGGCAACGTCATCTGAGGGGTCTTGATCGACGCAGACGCCGTCATGATGATTTCTCTCATTCTCGGAATACCCAACGTAACATTAGCAGCACCGTGACCAGCAAAGTGGAATGTGTTCAACGTCATCTGGGTGGAAGGCTCTCCAATGGACTGCGCGGCAACAATACCCACCGACTCGCCGGGGTTGACCAACGATCTCATGTACTTCAATTGCATCAACGCACGGAACTTCTTCTCGCTGATACCGTCGCTCAGGTGCTTGGTGAACATGTCGGGGTTTTCCTTGACAAAGTCGTCGAGCTTGTCCTGGAACTTCTCCGAAACCGACCCCAAGTACTTGGCGGGGTTGTACACCGACAACACAGGGTCGTATTTGGTTTTCTGCTCGAAGTGGGGCAAATCCGCCTGTTTCTTGAAACTCTTGCGCTCCTTCTTGTTGTACGCCAACGCCGTCAGCGTGTCCAAATGCTCGGTGATCTCACCGGGGTTGTACTTGCTCAACATGGCATCGTAGTTATCAAGACAGAACTTGAATTGCGACATGTGCGACTCCTTGGTGGTGTCGACGGCGTCTCCTCCATAAAGAACCTGGATCATCGAACCATCACAGTCTCTGACCGAGTTATCGTAGGCAACGTGAATACCCTCCAATTGCTTGGTCAAACATCTCTGCAAGTAACCGGATCTGGAAGTCTTGACTGCAGTATCAATCAATCCTTCTCTACCCGCCATACAATGGAAGTAGTACTCTTGGGGTCTGATACCGGAGTAAAACCGGCCCTTGATGTAACCACCGGCACGTGCATCAGTCTCAAACGGTCTGAAAGAAGGCAACGTCTTACCGCTGACCATCACCGGCACTCTTCTACCCTCCAAGGCCTGTTGACCCAAAAGACACATAATTTGAGACACATTGACTCCAGAACCCTTGGCTCCAGAAAGTGCCATGGCTTGCATACTGTTGTAGGGGAATCTCTTCATGGTACCGTCGGGAACACACTTGTTGACCACCTGGGAAGTGATGGAGTTGACCTTGGACTGGGTGATGGCATCCAAGATACCCAACTTGTTGTCGTCTCTCAAGATTTCCTGCAAACGCTTCAACAACTCCTTGTTTTCGTTGGACGTGTCAGTTTCCAAGTTGGTCACCTCACAAGCGGCCACTCTTCCGATATCCACCGACTGTTTAAGGATCTCCTTTCTCCAAGAATTTCCCTCTGCAGTCAATCTCAAGTCATCCATACCACACGTGAATGCAGCCATCATGGTGTAGTTGGTGAAGAGTCTACCCAACACAGAAAGCGCCTTACCGGCGATATCAGGGCCGTACACTTCATGCAAAGAATGCACAATACCGTACTGCGAGGCACCGTACTGCGACTTGTCGAGAATACCACACAAAAGCTCACCGTTCTGGAAAATCACGGTGTTTTCCTCGGATCCCTTGCCCCAGTAGTCGTTCTTGATCTTGTTCTTGGAGATCAAGTTGACACCCGCCACGCCGTGTGGCTTGATGTTGAGCAAAATCGTAGTGATGACCTGCTTACCGGTCCACAACGGCTCGGGCTTGAATATCGTGGGCGGCACCGTCAAAATCTTGGCGGCACCATTAGTGTGACCATCTTCAGGACGCACACATCCGTAAACCAACTGCTGGTACGTTTCTCTGTTGAAAAACGTGTCTTTGTTGGTCAACCACACACCCGCACTGATATGGTCCTGGATCAAACCTCTCAACGGCGCACCGGAAGTGGGCGTCAAGTACTGCGAGTCGGTGTTGGCGAGGTTGAGCGCCTCGGCCTTGGCGTTCTCGTTTTGAGGAAAGTGCATGTTCATCTCGTCACCGTCGAAATCGGCGTTGTATGCACCGGTGTTGGCATAGTGCAATCTCAACGTCTTTTCACCGGGCAAAACACGCACCTTGTGACCCATCATCGACGCCTTGTGTAGCGTGGGCTGACGGTTCATCACCACCACGTCCTTGTTCTTGATGTGTCTGTAAACCTTCTTGTTGATGACCGAAGATCCATTAGTTGGCGTCAACAACTGGTTGGCCACAGCTTTACGCTGTTCCAACGTCATTCCAAGCAACGACTGCATGTGCCCGTCCTCGTTCTGGATGTCGGTTGCACCGGGCCACTTGTCGGGACCGTTAATCACCGCCTGTCTCAATTCAGACACATTATATGCGGTCACGGGTTCAGGGTAGGTCAATTTGACCGCAAACACAGGAGGCACACCGATCTCGTTGGTTTCCAAGTTGGGGTCAGGAGAAATGACCGAACGCGCGGCGTAGTTCACACGCTTACCCATCATGTGCTTTCTGAACAACCCCTCCTTCTTTTCCAACGCTTGCTTGATACCTGGAGTAGGCACCTTTCCTGCAGCGGTGTTCTGGTTCTTGGTGGAGTCAATAAACGCGTTAACGTCATTTTGAATGGTCACAAACGCGTTCATCAAACGGTTGAACAAAAGCTTTCTTTCCTCGGCGCTCAGGGCCTTGGTCTTGTTGAAGTTTCCGGCAATTTGGTCGTTCAAGTCCTTGATGAGAAGAGATGTCTTTAACACATTCGACAAAAGCTCGTTCTGCACGTTTTCGTGCACCTCGTCACCCAACTTGGTGGGCAATCTGAATCTGGTGGGTGGTACAATCAAAGCCTGCATGAAAAACATGTCGGCAGACACTGGAGCAGTGGACAGTGGTCTGGAGTGGAAAACCATCTGCATGATGTCCTGTTCGTTTTCAAAAACCGCCCTCAAGATGTTTCTCACCTCCGCACTCAAGATGTACTTGGAGCCCAGGGTGTTCTTGATGGTAGGAATGTTACTGGAGGGTGGGGCAGTGGAAGAAGCGGAGTTTTTCTTGAGCACATCGGGTCTGGTCAAACCACGCATTCTGTTGGCGGAAATCTGCTTTTCACGCAACGAGTTCTCGAAGATTTTCACAAATCCGTCCTTACGGAACGTAGGAGACACCATTCCACAGTGGCCACACTTAGGGCGGGTAAGAATACGCGCATAAAAGAGATGAATGACGTTCTTTCTCTCCTCACTAACAATCTCGGTAACCAAGCCCTTTTTCGTGGTGCGGCCTTCGGCCAATGCCGTGGCAATGGAGTGTTCTACAAACGCTTCACGTTTCTCCTTGATGAGGTTCTTCAGGCCCGAGTCAAGCACGGTTTCTGTGCCCGAAGCCTTGACGTCATCCGCATCATCAGCAGTGGGGCTTTCACGCGCCACCATGTTGTCAAATTCTTGCGCCTCCAAGAGCAAACCATATTGGATCAAACGTAACTTGCACGCGAACATGTGCACCTCCAAATCTCCGAGTTTAAGGTGATGGCAGTAAAGACACGACGAACGTAAAAAGTTGTACATTTGGTTGAAAAAAAGCGGGTTGTACACCGGCACTGGCAATTCAATGTGGCCTTGATGGCCCGGGCAGAAACGTTCGTCAAGCCCACACGTGGTACATAGGTTGCGAAGAAAAGCACCTAAAGCCAAATCATAAAGACCGTTGTTGACGGTATGGCCCAAAGTGTCGAAAACAACCGGGTTAGTGATCTGCTTGGCCGATAACTTGCGGATTTCCTCGGTCGAAAAGACGCCGAAATCCACCGAAGCGATCTCCGAGCCTACGGGCTTAGAGATATCCATGGCGAGAGTTTGGTAGACGAGAAAAAGGGTGTTTTCGGGTGCTTGCCAAAAGATAAAGACGGTAGTAGATGAGATAATTTTTTTTGGTAGATGAGCTGCGCAATGCCATGCGGAAAAAAAATGTCGTTCCTGCATGGGGCGGTTCAGTCAGTGTGCAGTACATTGGGGAATGATGCTATTGGCCAGAATGGGGGCGGGTGATTTTGGGGAAGGGATGGGTATTTTTTGTGGTGTTTTTGGATTTGAGTTTGGGGTGGGGATTTAAGGGGATTGTGAGAAATTGGCCCTTTTTAGACGGTGTTTTGTGCTTTTTCGTGTATCTTTACTGGGGCCATCGGGCCATCGGGCCATCGGGCCTTGGACGGATGCTTCGGGCTCTGTGCTAAGCCACGTGACCCGCACTTTATCAGTGTCGCAGTTACCATCAGTGTTGCAAATGGGTGCAAATGGGTGCAAAATGCAAAAAATGAACATTCAGACAGCCAGTAGTACCCGGAGGTCAAAGGTATTCGAACATGGAAAAAATTTTGGAAAGTCCTTCCTAAATTTGATTAGACGAAGATTCGAGATTTAGCAGCACCACATCACTTTCATTGTGGTTCTTACATTCCTCTACATGACTCAAAGACGTCTTTGTCTGGGTTTAGATACCATCTTTGTTTAGAGGAGGTGAACCTGGAAAATAATCAGAGTCAGTGAATGCACAAAGTTCAGGTGGAATCTCTTAAACAGCAACTCCGGTACAGTTAAATTCAATGGCACCATTACAAACTACTTCCAGTGTAACACCCCCCCGCGCCAACTCAAAACAACCATTTAAATTTAATACCATGTAACTTCGCCAAAATAGCATTCTAATTCTTCAAATTTTATTAAATTCTTGCACATATGTCTTCTATGTCCAGATAATCTACATATTCCACACAATTTAGGGGACTCTTGAGCTTTTTGAGGACTCCTCATGGTCATGATTAACTTCACTTCCTTGCGTCGCACACCGTTTACGAATATTTGAGATTCACGAATATTCCGTTTTTGAGGCCC
>JAJMIV010000569.1:0-10029 GCA_030563445.1 Metschnikowia gruessii
AGTGTAGATCCAGTGTAGATCGTGCGACGCGGCGATGTAGTCAGAGCCTCACGGCATTCATCTCAACAGGGTATATGAGCATCAAGAATATGTAATAAACAAGTGCTTGTGCCAAGGAACGTTACTATAAATATCACGCATTAATTTTCCAAGTAGCAAGATCAGATATGCATTTTCTGTCTAGAAGTTACATCTTATCTCGAAATTATTATGTTTTCATGTTGTACCTCGGCTACTATTTTAGCAACTTTCGCAAAACTACAAGTGTAACTAGTCTAGCAGTAGCAGTAGCAGTAGCAAGACCAATACTAATGACATCCCCAGAAATCGAAGATAGACGTGTCCCCGAGCCTCAGTGAGAGCCAAAACTTAGTTTACAGGGAATTAAGTTAGTGATTGGTCTTTCAAAAAGGGGCTTATTTTGGGCTTTTCGCACATTTTGTACCTGTTCGCGCTTACGCGACCAACATGGCCGACCTTGTTTTTTTTTTTTTTACTTGAAAGTTTATAAAGTTCTTAAATATTTGATCATTATTCTGAAGAGACTTGATGTTAATCAAACCAAAATTGATGAAGTTATGGTTTATTTAGGATGAAAAAAAAAATTGAAAATGCCACATTTTCTCGTTGTCGACGTAACTAGATTCTCAATCCGCCTGGAAGTACGTTAGGGCTTCGAAAGCCTTCATAAGTTTATACTAATGAGGAAATATAACTTTAAATAATATTTTCTTGAAAGCCTCAAACCTATTCTATGTGGTTTAAGGAAAGATGGTGCTCTACCACATTATTGGACATAATGACTGCTCAGGTACATTACCACAGATTTATTCTCAAATGCGAATAGAATAGTTGCAGAGTGTTTGTTCAACAGGTATCAGGGTATTTGTTTAAAGGTTTCTCAGACGTTTGTGCTGCAAAATATGAACACAATTTTGAGACAGAAGCAGAAAATTGTCCACCCTGTTCGGTTATTCCTTAAATTTACTTATATCCTTCATTTCTTGATCGTCTGTCCTCTGCGAAATGTTCTTTCAATTGAAACATATCAAGTTCAAGTAACTCTATGATTTCTTCACTAATTATGGAGCTACTCAATTTGAGTCCAACATAATGTGCTTTAGATTCACCTCGCTTACCTAATCTCTTCGTTAAAATATTGGGGTAAACCAAATTTGTTATTTTTCCTATCCTTGAAGGGCTCAAAAAAAGAGTTTCTGGAAACAAAGGATCATCCACTGGATACTTCTGGATAAGTTTCCAACAGAGGAGGTAGTAAACTTTGTATACGGTGACACGTGAAACAGTGAACTCACAATTCAGTGGCTCGTTCACCTTTTCAACAGCGGTAAAGATAATCTTGATGGCCAAGAGGGTGCGAACTATTTCATGGAACTTGGCGGCAGATATTCTCAAATTTTTAACAGACACATCTGGAAGAAGCTCAATCGTGGTCTTCGGGTTCTGAAAAGTTACAAGAATAAGATGAAACAAGATCAGTCCTTTTATTGATACGCCGTTTGAGACCGGTATATCATTTTGCAAGACATTTTCGCCCAGTGAAGATTCGATAGGAAGGTTCTCCTTGAGAAGTAAGTTGTAGAAATCATCTAAAGTAATGTCGTATTCAAAACTTTTCAACAACTCCACCAAATGGGAGGTCGCATTCCTAGCGTTCATTTTAATGAGTAAAGGAGAAAGTTTTGCAAATGACTATCACATCGTGCACAATGCTGATTTCCTTTGGAATATCTGTATGGCTCAAGATACTGGGATTGTGAAAGCCTGCAAGTCTCTTTCGGAAACTTTCTCGTTTCTTAAGTATTTTGGTATGTTCAGGTTGCGACCCGTAAGTCACTATGTTCGAATATGGAGCAAAACCTGATAGGGCTCCCCCTGGTCTTTGAAGCTCTGTGTTGGGAAGGACTGGAAACCTAGTGGAAAGTCTATAAGGTTTTTGTTTAGCCTGGGCGTATGCCATCTGTTGCGGTAGGTTATCTAAGCAATTAGTAACTGGGTGGTTAGTTGGTGTCAAAACAAGATGCTTTTGCGGTATTTCCAGGGAAGAACTTTGAAGATATTCATCGGTGTTTGAAAGAAGCAAACCATTCAAATCGTGCAGGATGGAAGTTTGTTCCACCATTTCATTAGAAAAGGAACCATTCTCATGGTTACTGGCCAAAACACTCCTATAATTAGGTCCGTAATTCATTAGTGTACTATATTGCCCATTATTAAAATAGGAATCTTTGAAGAAGTAATTCTCATTTGATAGTGGAACGGTATGCGAGTGATATGGGTGGTAGCTCTGGTGATATCCCAGCATTATCGGTTCCCAGTTCAGCATTCTGGGTAATCTCGGCTCATTATTGACTCTCTGGATTCCTGGTAGGGGAAAATAGTTTCCCGAAGCATAATTCCAATCCTCTGGGGAAACATTCTTATGGTGTTTGGGTGGCTTTAAATGACTTGCCTCCATTTTGATTCAACGAACTCTGAGATACATTTTATGTTTCTGTAAGATCTTTTGCTGCGCTTCGGTATATGGTAGAATATTTTACTTTCCAATCAGACACTGACTTTCGAATATGAAGGGGGCCAGACCTGTCGAGGATATGCATGCGTGTCGATTTACATTGATATAAATTTGAACTCAAACAAACGAAAAAATTATACATGAAGAATTCGGGGAATGCGAAAAAACAGAAATCATTCTCTTACCATACCAAGATAGTATTTAGAAAGATTCCAGGATCTAGACAGGCGAGGATGGTTTGCGGTTCGCGTATACAAAATGGGCCAATTAGAATGCCACCACCAATCTACACGATTGGTCGCACCATTGTCAAAATATTCCCTGATTTAAATTAGAAAAATTCCTTTTTTTAAATATTGGGTCCATCATGGCCAATAAATCAATAATCAGATAAAATTTGTTCATAAAATTACTTTCTGCGAGAAACTAGAAAATTTCTTACAGAATTTAAGAATTGGAATCTTGAAAAAATGGGCGATTTTGGTGCGATGTCGTAGGGTCAACTTACCCGTTCATATACAAAATTTTAATATCCACATTTTCGGACTTGACAAGTACATAAAAGTAGCTTGCATATGAGTTTTCGGGCGCGGCCCTGGGAATGCACACGCGGTAAAAATAACCTTTTGGGATTTTTTGCCGTGAAAGCCATGAAAGTAAGAAATTTTTGAGTTCGTAGCCCTGTCTAACATCGAATTCATACAGTATTTTACTGGGCAGATTTGTACCTCTTGCAATTGATTGCTATGCCAATACTCGGAACGAAATCAGAAATTCATAGAAATTCATTTTGCACTTGTGTGAAATCAATTTTGGAGTATTTTCACATAAGTATCTTTCCGAATTGTGTGACATCAAGTCCAAACAATAGAAAGGGTATAAGACTGGTAATTTGGGTTCATTGGTTTTTTTGAAACACGAATGAAAATGATGATGGGCATAATATCAAGAATCATTAGTTCATTGCTTGCTCCCTAGGCTACGAAGAGTTCATGCACCTCAGATTGTGACAGAGGCCGGGTAACCCACTTTGTATGCATGTGTATTGGATGACCGCTGCAGTCCCCCTTGCCCGAACGTGCCATGATTCGCGGGAAATATACATTCCGGCAATAATTCGCGCAACTTGAAAAAAATCGGGCAACCAAATCCAACTCAAAACGGGGATGAAAGATATCCAAAAGCTTCTTCAATTGAATCTATTTTCCTGCTTTGATGATAGTTCCCACTTATCCACAGCGGAAACGGTCTCTGAAATATAGAGCAATGGTGGACATCGTCAATATTTCTGTTTTTTTGTAGCTGTAGGGTAAAGAAATATGATAACATACAGGAGCATCAGTTCTCATCCATCTTGCGCCACACGTGTGAGATACGTAAGGCCGTCGCCATCTAGCCACAAAATGAAATATTAATTTTGGGTGTTGGAAGTATATACAGTGAAGTGCCGCGATTTCGTCATGCCAGATATTGGACGAAATCGAGGGCAATAATTACCCACGAAATCGCATATTTAAGTTGAGGGTTGTCCGGTTGAATGGTAGCATACTGTATAGGCTTGTAAAAATAGGTTAATTTGCGATATACTCACCTAGACTTACGGGTGAATAGACCTAATCAGGTGATTTATGAATACATATGATAAGCTGGTTTCAATACTATTCTTTTAACTGACACATAGTCTCTGAAGAAGTTCTGAAAGTTGTATTTCCCTCCATTGCAATTTATCACAAAGGTAATTCAATAACAGGAGACCAGGTCATTATTTTGTGTACTTGACCGATTAATTGGGAAAGTTATTAGTAAACAAGGCCTACTGTAAATTAAAAATAGTTGTTGGATCTTAAAATTGTGGATTGTGCTAAGAGACAAGAAATGGTAATATGTAGCTCAGTGTAGTCCTAAGCATATCGGTCAAATACGGGTCAATAGATGTAATAACAAACCTCGGAGGCAGGAGTCTCTAGCACAAAGGTGCTACACTAACAAATCAATAGAAGGTTGGTTTCTCGCTTAATTTTTGTTTCGTACTCCTCCTTGCACCGTCAAAATTACTCGCAAAAGTTTCAAGTTGATGGCAACAAATTATGACCTCTGCACTTGAGGTAGAAAATTACTATGTAGTACTAGGGGCTCTCGAGCAACCCGAGTTAAATTAATTTCGTCTCAGTCAAAATTTTGACTTTTCTTCGGCAATTCTGAATACTTTGGAAATTTTGAGGATCACATCCCCTTAAAAGGAAACAACATCCAGACATATAAATTACTCCCTAAGCATGAGATCTTTAATTTTACTAAATTCGCGCAAAAAAACAACTCATAGAAAAATATAAAATTGAAGTAAAAATTCAATTTTCAGCAAAATGCTTCTGAAGTTAAAAAATTAAAGTATCTATAGCTGAATTTATTCAGGAAAGAAAGAATTTTCAGAAAAAACGGATATATCTATTGTGAAATATCCAGAAAGGAATATTTTTGATAAGACCTTTGGTGGGTTCAAGGTCCATACCCCGTGCTTGACTTCGTCACGTGAGCTAGATAATTTGGAGGTATGGAACTTGCACGCTAGGGCTTAAAAGAGTATGTTTCGGAAGCCTTAAGAATATTGCATTAGTAGTCACTTCTTTGAAAGCTCTCTAAACAAGTAAATAATAATGTTTAGCATGAAAAAAAGAAACAAATATGACCGCATATATCTTTCTTACGAGGAATAAATTAAAGAGAGTAGATATATCTCTATATTTAAATAAAAGAGCAGCCTCTTATCTGAATTCAAGTCATCCAATATAGTGGTAAGGACTGGATTGTAGTCCTTGACTACTAGTGGTGATGTTTTTGGCTATAAAATCTGAAGAGAGCCAATGCATAATAATTTGTGCTCCAAAAAGATGAATCCAGGGGGCCGACTTTTTCCGAGCCCGATTTTGAAGGACATTTTTCGTTTATTTCTTTCTTTCGTTTCTTTCGTTTCTTTATTTCTTTTTTGCATCCCTTCGCCGGAAAGCAACTTAGTACTACTTTTGGGCGTAAATGGACTTCATGCATTATGCCCGTGCGATGACCGGCAAGACCAGAACATGCACTGCCAAGCCACTTTTTACCTGAACCACGTGCCTGGTCATTCTCTTGTGCAGCAGCACCACATCAGGGAAGCGCAATAGCTGGTGCTAGCCAACTTGTGGCGCCTTAATCGAATCGTATTTTGTTTCTTTAATGAATTAAAAGTGATATACAACTAAAACTTGAAGAACAGTTGAGAATCTAAGCATGATTAGACCGAGAAAATCATAATAGAATGGTAATATACACAATAAGAAAATTATGGGAAATGTGATGGTTGCTGAAAAGCGATGAATTCTTGGTATTTTCATGTGCATTGCAGGGGACATATATTTCAAAAGAAAATAGAAGCTGTAGAGGTGTTGGCCTCTTCCGTATTTGGACAAGTCCTGCGTATGAGAAGGTTGCCATTTTTATAAAGTAGAAACAGGAAGGGAAAGCAACATTCTCGGAGTGCGTCTACGTAAGCCCCTCACAAGATTCCCGCGGTGCGAATCTTTCGGGAAAAACAATACGCACCCACATTCTTCAGGTGGGTTGTACGAAAATGACCTTCCTCGACTGAGTGTTTAGCAAACCCCGGTTGTTTTAATAGCAAACATTATTTGGTCGTATTTTCAGCACACTTTCTGACTTAGAAAAGTAAAATGTGGGATTACCACAATGGTGAGATCAGTAAGTATGTATCTTAAGCTTTCATTGTATTTTATATCAGCCAGACTCATTTTAAATCATAAAGCTTTATCCTTCGATATAACACACAAATAAGCTACAAAAATTTTTATGAACATTTTTTTTAACACTGTGGAACAAGATATAGTACTAAGAACGTCCGACAGTTTTAGGGAGGCTCGAACCGCTTTTATGAAAGGATAAAAGTTACCGGGTGAAACTTATGAATGATAAATTCCCGACACCAATCGTATAAATGAACAAACATTGGGTATTACACCACACGCCTAGTAAAGCACTATAATTTGGCTCGATCATTCTTTGTATTGCAGTTCTCAAAAAAAACTAAGACAAGACTATTTGGATTCCTGACAACATATTCTCGGCGCCGAATTCATACCAAGCCTTTTCAATAAAGCGACTTTTGCGCTCTCACAGTGGAGTGCATGAGATGTTGCTTGAAAGATATATAATAGTTTTGCGTCCCAACATGTCGCCCTGCCGATTGCACCGAATGGACACGCACGGAAAGTCTTGCCGGGGTTAATTTCAACATTACTTACTATTCTTTGAAGAACTTACATTATTGAGACGCATGGGCGCAGCACCAAGTTTGCTATTGTCATCATCTTTTCAGGAATGTATCAATTGCATTTCTATGATTTTAATTCTCTACGATCTATCCCAGGAAAGCCATCGCGCTACTTAGTTGACCCATATATCCTAGGCCCTTTCTGAATAGTAACTCCACAAATGACACCCCGAGCAATGTGTGAGTCCTGCCGCTTGGCTGATTAACGATTAAATGACGTTCATAATGGTAGCTTCTCGCATGACTAAGGAATGATATTACAGTCAGATGATTTATTGCATTGGATATGCATGCTTACTAATTTTGACAAACATCCTTCCTCTGGGCCTAGAAGTTATGCAAAATATTGCAGATACTGCAGCAATGAAATTTTTACTCCAAAACTGACCAAGCTAGAGCGCTATAATTATTTGGTCTTTTTTTTAAGATAAGTCATTAACTTACCTCACTCAGTTGAGGATTTACCAAAAGAATTCGAGGTTTCGTAGCGGAATATATTTTATTGGAACTTTAAACTTTCGGCACAAACGATTACAGAAGTTGGGGTAAATTGAAGTGAATTTATAAATACACGATATGCAATATTGCCGAGTTTTGTATTTGTAATGCTAGTTGTATACACGATTCTGTAGATTAATATGTAGTTCCATTTGACCCTTTACTTTAAAATTCAAATTTTATACTTTTCTAATCCAAGGTATATCCTTTATACCTCAGGTTTTTGGTCAGGGAGGTCATATAAATCTCATATATGTTCGAAATGTTCCCAAATATAGCCACCCCTTAATTTTGAACAACTTGGTACTCCAAATCCTTGTTGTTCATCATTTTCTCAAAATTCGGAACGCGCAACCAAAAAAAACTTGAAAACGGATGGTTATGTGCGAATCCGTAACACCCTAATGCATTATCCTCCATATTAGAAGATTTGGGAATGCTTCGGGAATGCCTTATCCCGTAATTGCCCATGATACCAACGGGATGAAGCTTTCAATTGCTTTTTTTTTTTTTCCGTAAATTTCACTTTTTTTTTTCTTTTGCTAGCTATTTTCTGATTGAGGTAGTAAATTCTGAATATCTTATTACGGGAATTGCGAAAATTTCGACCACTGGTCAGTGTTCTATTTTTTTTTAGAAATAATTTCTATAGATATTTTTAGCTAAAAGAGTTCATCTTTTAGTTCCCATTATTCTTTACCCAGTTGAACATTGCTATATCCAAAGCAACCAAGGATTTCATGTATTTGAAGTATGCATAACCATAGCGTTAGCCGAAAAAACCGAAAACAGCGATTTGAAGCCGTTCCTGTACATCGTTTGGATGTGCTACCCGCAAACTCGTGTCGTGAGATGTAAGTCGTCGAGCAAGCATAGCCCCAAAACCGACTTTGAAACTTCGACGCATATGTCTTTTGGCAGTATGAACTAAAAAAACAATATCTGAAATGAGAAATATCCATCTTCCAGTACCTATGATCTATTTCAGAAATTTTTGAAAGAGAAGATCTCGATGTGTTCAATCTTCACATTCCGAATATTCCTGGGAAGCCTGGACACGGGCGCCAGCCATCGCTCATCAGATCCATGTTTTTCTTTTCCCGCCACATACCCCATGTATGGAGTGTATGTGAAAGACATGAACTCAAATCGCCAGAAACTCAATAACGAAATATGTACGCTGTGTGGCTCCAAACCATCTACATTTTCATGTCCAAGTACCTTCTATTGCTCGCCACAGCAAGTCAAGATTGTTCCCATGGTAGGTGAGCAATATCGGTCACTCTATTTATAAGGAGCCTTCCCCGGCTTCAAATTATCTCCTATACATCATAGACTCCATACGGAAAAGCCATGATTCGAGTTTTGGTGGCATTTCTCACCTTTTTGAGTGCGGCGCTTGCCGACATAAAGGGGTGTAACCCATCTAAAATTGTTGGTGATGGATTCAATGTTGATTTCTACCACTACCCTCACGGAGATACTACATTTAACACCGACCCCAACTACTATGTCAACGGTTACAAGCAGTTTGGATATTTGGGCAGTGTCAGTGGCGTGACAACGGTTCGCTTCCGTACCCATGCGCCTTCACGCTCAGTGACGGACGGAGAGATTTATGGTTATGGTATTACAATTTCCAACTTTTCTTTGGCTATCGGAGGTTACTTCTTGGCTCCTCAGACTGGTGATTACACCTTCAACATGTACGCAGATGATGGCGCATATTTGCAGGTTGGTGCAGGTGGCTCTTGCTGTGGTAACGCACTTGACGATGTCGAGGGTGCTTCATTCAAGGCCGCATGGCCCAATAAGGCTAATGCTGTGTTCACACTTCAACAAGGTGTGTACTACCCGGTTAAGGTTGTCCTCGTGAATTGGGACGGACCTGGTGGGTTCAACCTTGGATATACTGCTCCAGACGGTACAGTTGTCGATGAAATCGGAGGTGACGTCCATCAGCTTCACCAAGTATGTACTCAAACTACGACTGCTACATGGACCGGTACTGACACCGAGACTGTCACAATAACCGGCGACCAGTCTGTGACTGAGATCGTGGAGGTACCAACTCCCACACAAACTGTTACGGGATATTGGACTGGTACTACTACAGAGTACTCTACCATCACAGGCGGTGCAGGTCAGACCAACACCTTGGTTATTAACTCACCATCTATCAAGGGATGTAACCCATCTAAAATTGTTGGCGACGGATTCAATGTTGATTTCTATCACTACCCTCACGGAGATACTACATTTAACACCGACCCCAACTACTATGTCAACGGTTACAAGCAGTTTGGATATTTGGGCAGTATCAGTGGTGTGAAACAGGTTTACTTCCGCACCAATGCACCTACACAAGCAGTGACCGACGGTGATATTTACGGTTATGGTATTACAATTTCCAACTTTTCTTTGGCCATGGGAGGATACTTCTTGGCCCCTCAGACTGGAGATTACCATTTCAATATGTACGCTGACGATGGTGCCTTTTTACAGGTTGGTGCAGGTGGCTCTTGCTGTGGTAACGCACTTGATGATGTGCAGGGTGCTTCATTCAAGGCCGCATGGCCCAATGACGCTAATACTGTGTTTAGACTTCAGCAGGGCGTGTACTACCCGGTTAAGGTTGTCCTCGTGAATTGGGACGGACCTGGTGGGTTCA